>MU766169.1:269342-285020 GCA_026770625.1 Nicotiana glauca | reverse complement strand
AAAAATCTAAAAATTGCACACAAAGAAAAATTATTTTATTTTGAATTTTTGGGAGTATTTCTCATATAGGGCAAATATTACGTGCTCACAGCTGCCCCTCGTTGCGCGTAAACACGAAGAGTTATTCGTGCAAAGACAAGTGAGCAAATACGAGCGATTTTTACCCATTTGAGTACTCCGTGAGAAGCATTTTTTAAAGATTTGACCGAACCCTTGCTTCAGAAGGTCTCCTACATATCCCTGGCTAAAAGGGAATCACGTCAATGTAGTTCGGAAAGTTTTGGTAGCTGGGACTACCAGGAAGTTGTGACTGTGCTATTACTCCTGCTGCATGTTGTTACTACTACTTACTGATCTCCTTATTACACCGTGCTAAAATAAAATAACAAGCTAGACTAAATTATAGTCTATGTATTGTAAAATCTTATCTATATCTTCAACTTGATCTTGATGTCTTGCTTTCTTGTCGGCCTGTGTCTATTCCGGTGCTTCTTTCTTCCGAAAACTGATTGGGATGACATTAGTCTCTTGCTTTCCTAAACACCAGTTTGCATCATTTTGCTTTGTCTGATGATGATGCGGCTTCCTTCATTAAGCTGGGGATTTTTTGTTGCAACCTTTTGCCTTCTGGTGTGTTGCGAATTTCAAGACCTGAAATATAAAGACTGAAAAATATACCCTTGTTATACAGGTGGGCGCCTAATTGGTAAGAGATGAAAAATATTCCCTTGTTATACAGGTGGGCGCCTAATCGGAAAGACATGAAAAATATTCCCTTGTTATACAGGTGGGCGCCTAATTGCTAAATACATGAAAAGTATTCCCTTGTTATGCAGGTTGGCGCCTAATTGCTAAGACATAAAAAGTATTCCCTTGTTATACAGGTGGGCACCTAATCGGTAAAGACATGAAAAGTATTCCCTTGTTATGCAGGTGGGCGCCTAGTCGGTAAAGACATGAAAATATTCCCTTGTTATACAGGTGGGCGCCTAATTGGTAAGACATGAAAAATATTCCCTTGTTATGCAGGTGGGCACCTAATTGGTAAGACGTGAAAAATATTCCCTTGTTATGCAGGTGGGCGCCTAATTGGTAAGACATGAAAAATATTCCCTTGTTATACAGATGGGCGCCTAATTGCTAAGACATGAAAATATTCCCTTGTTATGCAGGCGGGCGCCTAATTGCTAAGACATGAAAAATATTCCCTTGTTATACAGGTGGGCTCCTAATCGCTAAAGACATGAAAAGTATTCCCTTGTTATGCATGTGGGCGCCTAATCGCTAAAGACATGAAAAATACTCCCTTGTTATACAGGTGGGCGCCTAATTAGTAAAACATGAAAAATATTCCCTTGTTATATAGGTGGGCGCCTAATTGCTAAGACATAAAAAGTATTCCCTTGTTATGCAGGTGGGCGCGTAATTACTAAGACATGAAAAATATTCCCTTGTTATACAGGTGAGCGCCTAATCGCTAAAGACATGAAAAGTATTCCCTTGTTATGCAGGTAGGCGCCTAATTGGTAAGACATGAAAAATATTCCCTTGTTATACAGGTGGGGGCCTAATTGCTAAGACATGAAAAATATTCCCTTGTTATGCATGTGGGCTCCTAATTGCTAAGACATGAAAATATTCTCTTGTTATGCAGGTGGGTGCCCAATTGGTAAGACATGAAAAATATTCCCTTGTTATACAGGTGGGCGCCTAATTGCTAAGACATGAAAAATATTCCCTTGTTATATAGGTGGGCGCCTAATGGTGATCAATAACTCTAAATTGTTTCCACGTTTCTCCGAGAAAATTTTCAACTACAACAGAAAATTTTCTGCCCCAGTTCTGGCGATCTTTCTTATGGAGTGTCTTTCAGCCATCACCAACATTTTTTTTTCTGTTTCAAATCAAAAAAAAATTTGTTAGTTTAAAACGTGGTGAGTGGTCGTGCCACCCATGCTAGGGATGATTGTTCCCTTCCCCTTTTCCTTTTCTGCGTTCCCGAAACTTGTTAGGGATGATGTTATTTGCTGGGGATGACACTTCTGCTGGGGATGGTTTTTCCATTTATCCCTTCTCCGTTCTATGTTTCAAAACTCGCTAGGGTTTATTTTGTTGAAGATGAATTTTCCTTTCTTCCTTTCCCAATCGGTGTTGTCCGACCACCTCGGAACTTGGTCGATAATTGGTCAGAAATATACTGGGTATCCTCTTGGAGCTGGGCCCACCATTTCCTCAACATACTGTTTTTCCGATTCTTCTCCGTACTTTCCTTGCCATTTTAGACCAATATTATTCGGCCTTGCAAGAAACATATTTTTGTCTTATTGCCTTATCTCTGGCCTATTCTATTCACATTTTTCTTTGTAACATTTTGGGCAACTGGTAGTAAGCTCTGAAAGATCTTTTGAAAATTTCTGGAAAATAGTCTTTTAAACAAAGAAATGAAAAGATAGAAAAAGAGAAAAACTTTCTGAACAAATGCTGGGAAAGAGAGGAGAAAGGAACTTATCTGGGGTGGTATAACCAATTCCCACGATCATGTCGTGCATTCCGGATTAATCAACCCAGTCTATTTGTGTCGATCAATCTGTCTGATATCTTCACTTGCTGGGGATAAACATGTGTCCAACTTTTCGCAAAATGTGGATCCTTTCCGCCAATCTTATCTTGTCACCTCATAGTGCCCTTCGAGGGGTTTTCACTAATAAGACTCTCTCATTTCTCTCAGCTCCCGACGCCTTATGGTGCCTGTAAAGGTTTTCACCGGCAAGATTCTCTCATTTTGCTTTTCTCAGCTTACATCGCCTTATGGTGCCTGTGAAGGTTTTCACCGATAAGACTCTCTCATTTTATCTTCTCAGATGGGGATTGGAGTGTTGCCGATAAGATTCTATCTGCTGGAAATTCTTAGGACATCAATTCTTTTAGCTCGTGATCCTCATTCAGTCGGGGACCAGTGTGTTATTCTCGGCTTTCATTTATTTGTCTTGGTACCTCTCGAATACTGATCGGGAGGTCTTTTTTTGTTGGACATCAATATAGGTTTTATATGGGGGCTTAAAAGAAAAGGATATGAAAATTCAAAATAACTTTGACGGGCAAAACATTACAACTCATGGAATCAAATCTCTTTTCAAAATTTAAAAACATAACTTCTGCCCCAGTTCTCTTGCTTGGGGGATTTTTGACTTTTGTTACATTATGACTGAGCTGTGAGGCGCCTACGTATCCTCTTTGAGGAATCAGGTCGAACGTAGTTCACTCGCCTTTGTTTTATCTTGTGACTTTCTTTTGTTTTTGTTGTTATTTCTTTTCCTTTTTCTTTTTTTCATTTTTATTATTATTATTTTTTATTTTTATATTTTCCTTCTTTTTCTTCTTTTTTTTTTCATTCCAAGAGAGGGGTACGAAAGAATAAATAAAGCTCGAAGGGGGAAAGCAAAGGTTAAAAGTGTTTGGATAGAAGAAAGGATTGCCTCTGTCATTTCATTATCTGATAAACCCCTAGTACAAACAATCAAATGAACCAAAGTTATAATAAAAGAAATTACACGTAATATCTCTTGACCGCATCAGAATTGATAGCCATGTCGATGCATCTTCCTTCGACGTCTGTTAGACATAAAGCACCGTTGGACAATACTCTGTTCACAATATACATCCCTTGCCATTTCGGGGCGAACATGCCTTTTGCTTCGGCCTGATGTGGCAAGATTCGTTTCAGCACTTGCTGTCCCACTTCAAACTTCCTGGGGTGTACCTTTTTATTATATGCTCTTGCCATCCTCCTTTGATATAATTGGCCATGACACACTGCTGCCAATCTTTTCTCGTCAATCAATCTCAGTTGCTCCAATCGGGTTTTGACCCACTCATCATCCTCAATTTCAGCCTCAGCAACTATCTGAAGGGATGGGATTTCGACCTCTGCTGGTATCACTGCTTCAGTTCCGTATACCAACAAATAAGGAGTTGCACCTACTGAAGTTCGAACAGTAGTGTGATAACCCAACAATGCAAATGGTAACTTTTCATGCCATTGCCTGGATCCTTCAACCATCTTCCTCAATATCTTCTTTATGTTCTTGTTGGCCGCTTCAACAGCGCCATTCGCCTTAGGACGATACGGGGTGGAATTACGGTGTGTATTCTTGAACTGTTAACATACTTCTTTCATCAAATTACTGTTAATATTAGCACCATTATACGTGATTATTACCTTTGGGATCCCAAATCTACATATGATATGGGAATGGACAAAATCCGCCACTGCCTTCTTGGTTACTGACTTGAACGTTTTGGCCTCAACCCACTTAGTGAAGTAACCGATAGTTACCAGAATTAATCTATGACCGTTGGAAGCTGCCGGCTCAATAGGTCCAATGACATCCATGCCCCATGGAACAAATGGACATGGATCTGATATTGTATGCAATTCGTTTGGCGGAGAATGAATCAGATCTCCGTGTATTTGACACTGATGGCATTTCCGCACAAAACTAATACAATCACGTTCCATGGTGAGCCAATAATAACCTGCTTGCAGAATCTTCTTTGCCAATACATATACACTCATATGTGGCCCACAAATTCCTGCATGCACCTCTTCTATAATCGTCGCGGCTTGGCCAACATCTATACACCTTAGTAGTCCCAAATCTGGGGTTCTTTTGTACAACATTCCTCCACTGAGGAAAAATCCATTTTCCAATCGCCGAATGGCTCTCTTTTGATCTCCAGTGGCATGCATCGGGTATATCCCGATCCTGAGGTATACTTTGACATCGTAAAACCATGGCTCGCCATCCACTTCTTCCTCTATCATATTACAATAAGCATGCTGATTATGAACCTGAATATCTAACGGGTCAACATGAATCTTATCCGGATGGTGCAACATTGATGCTAAGGTAGCCAAAGCATCAGCAACCTCATTATGCACTCTTGGGATATGCCTAAACTCCACTGATCGAAAGCACTTGCTCAGATCGTGCAAACATTGTCGATATGGTATAAGCTTCAAATCTTGTGTTTCCCATTCACCCTGAATCTGATGTACCAGGAGGTCTGAGTCTCCCAAGACCAAAACGTCCTGGACATCCATGTCTGCAGCTAAGCGTAAGCCCATAACTCATGCCTCATACTCAGCCATATTATTGGTACAATAGAAACGTAGCTGAGCTGTAACGGGATAATGATGTCCTGTTTCAGAAATAAGTACCGCTCCTATTCCAACTCCTTTTGCATTCGCAGCCCCATGGAAGAAAAGCTTCCACCTTGGTTTCTCATTCAATTCTAACTCCCCTACATGCATCACTTCTTCATCTGGAAAATACGTCCTCAAAGGCTCGTATTCTTCAGCAACAGGATTCTCAGCTAAGCGATCGACCAATACTTGGGCTTTCATGGCCGTCCTTGTCACATAGACGATGTCAAACTCAGTAAGTAATATCTGCCATTTCGCCAATCTCCCTGTGGGCATAGGCTTTTGGAAAATATACTTTAATGGATCCAGACGTGAAATGAGGTAAGTAGTATATGACGACAGATAATGCTTAAACTTCTGTGCCACCCAAGTTAGGGCGCAAAATGTCTTCTCAAGTTGAGTGTACTTAACCTCATAGACTGTAAACTTCTTACTGAGATAATAGATGGCCTGCTCCTTTCTTCCTGTAATGTCATGCTATCCCAGTACACAACCAAATGAATTCTCCAGGACCGTTAGATAGAGAATCAACGGTCTTCCTGGCTCGGGTGGAACCAATACGGGTGGATTTGATAGATACCCTTTAATTTGGTCAAATGCTTCATGACATTCTGCCGTCCATTCTACCTCAGCATCTTTCTTCAGCAGCCGAAAAATGGGTTCACAAGTCGCCGAGAGTTGAGCGATGAACCTGCTGATATAATTCAACCTTCCCAATAAACTCATCACTTCTGTTTTGTTCTTCGGCGCTGGCAATTCTTGGATGGATTTGATCTTTGACGGGTCCAACTCAATACCTCGCCGACTGACGATGAATCCCAACATCTTTCCCGATGGAACACCAAATGCACATTTGGCCAGGTTGAGCTTAAGGTCATACCTCCGAAGCCTTTGAAAAACTTCCTTAGGTCTGCTATGTGGTCTTCATGACGCTTGGATTTTATGATCACATCATCTATGTACACCTCAATCTCTTTGTGTATCATGTCATGAAACACAGTAGTCATTGCCCTCATGTACGTTGCCCCAGCATTCTTCAAACCGAACGACATTACCCGGTAGTAATATGTTCCCCATGGTGTGATGAAAGCCGTCTTTTCCGCATCCTCTTCATCCATCAAGATCTGATGATACCTAGCGTAGCAATCCAATCCACAAAAGACCTAATCTCACGCCCAGCACAATTATCGATCAAAATATGGATGTTGGCTAATGGGAAGTTATCTTTTGGGCTTGCCCTATTTAGATTACGGTAATCGACACATGTCTGAATCTTTCCATCTTTCTTCGGTACTGGTACCACGTTGGCCAACCAATCAGGGTATCGAGTGACCCAAATAGCCTTTGCCTGCAACTGCTTGGTTACTTCTTCTTTAATCTTTACACTTATATCTGCCTTGAACTTACTTAATTTCTGCTTGACGGGAGGGTATGCCGGGTCAGTGGGCAATTAGTGAACCACTAGATCTGTGCTTAAACACGGCATGTCATCATACGACCATGCAAAAACATCTTTGAATTCCATGAGTACTTTGATTAGTTCCTCCTTGATGTTCGGCTCCATGTGGATGCAAATTTTGGTTTCCCTGACATTGTCTGCATCCCCTAAATTGACAGCTTCAGTGTCACTCAAATTAGGATTAGGTTTTTCTTCGAACTGACTTAATTCTCTATTTATCTCTTCAAAGGCCTCATCTTCCTCGTATTCAGATTCATCATCATAATTGACCTCTTGTGTAATTAATTCGGAACCAGATTGATTATTTAGACTAGGTTGAAGATCCGTTGTGCATGCCATGTCATTGGAACCGGTAAAGAGAGAACTGTTCAGAAAGAAAAGAAGAAACATAATTAAAACAAATTAAGAAAAGGAAACTTTCACTTTTTATTAAAATGGGGGATAACGGAGTTTCACACTTTTACTGAATACAAATAAAACCAAAACTGGATTACAACTCTGGAATAATCCAGGAAAAAAGAAAGAAAATTCAAAGCCTACTACCAAGACTCCCTCCGGGTAGGAAGAGGAGTAGCCGTCCACTTGCTGATATTGTCCCTGGGCCCCACAAACTGTATATCTGCTTTACTGGAACCCCCTCCAGCTTCTATCATGTTGACATTGGCAAACATCCTTTCAAAACCCTGATCCAAATCTCCATTTGACCCAATCAACGGTCCGAGAATTCTTGGGACTGACTAGCTTTTGACACCTGATCTAACAAAGGATCTAGAGAGACTCGGAACCGGTTTGGGAAGAACCCAAACTCTCTTCTTCATTTTTCGAGCTCGCTTTGTATCTGCTGCAGTTGGCTTGAATCCCAATCTGAAAGTCTCTAAATTCTTGGGCAAAGAGACAGGTTGAACAATACCCTGAAGCTCAGCCCCCAGACCTTTCCCTGGCACGAACCCATTACTCAGCATCTCTGAAACTATCATGATGGTTGCGGGAGCTATCCTGGGGTGTGGAATGTTTTTACCCTCGAGAATCTTGTTTGCTGAGATTGCATAAAAAATTTGGTAAACCTAGGGACCTTTGTCATCGTCGGTTTCTATGAAAGGCAGAATGGGGCCTCCCATAGTGAGCGTAGCCTCTTCCCCATGTAGCACGATATCTTGCCTGTCCCATTCAAACTTGACCATCTGATGCAATATGGACGGCACTGCCTTGGCTGCGTGGATCCATGGTCGCTGTAGCAGGAGGTTATAAGATACCGCGACATCCAATACCTGGAACTCCATAGTAAACTCGACCGGGCCGATGGTCAACTTGAGTATGATATCCCCCACGGTGTCTGTTCCACTTCCGTCAAATCCTCGGATGCAAATTCTATTCTTGTGGATTCTATCATGATCAATCTTCAAATAGTTCAGAGTGGATAATGGGCATATATTGGCACTTGACCCATTATCCACCAATGCCCGAATAACCACCGAATCTTCGCATTTGACAGTCAAATAGAGAGCTTTATTATGTTATGTTCCCTCCATTGGCAAATCGTCGTCAGAGAACGTCGCCCTATTTACCTCAAAAATTTTATTGGCAATTGTTTCAAGGTGGTTTACTGAAATTTCATTGGGTACATGAGCTTTATTTAGTATCTTCATCAGGGCCCGGCGATGCTCGTCCGAATGGATCAATAGTGATAACAACGAGATCTGGGCCGGTGTTTTCTTCAGTTGTTCGACAACGGAGTAATCCTGCACTTTCTTTTTTTTCAAGAATTCCTCCGCCTCTTCTTCTGTCAAGGGTTTCTTTGTCATTGCTGGATTGGACCTTCTTAACTCCACCGGAGCAAAACACCGTCCTGATCGAGTTAGTCCCTGTGCCTCACAACTATCCTCCTCCACTTGCTTTCCCTCGTACATTACCACTGCCTTTTCGTACTTCCAAGGCACGACCTTGTTATCAATCACTGGAAATTGGACTACCGGTTTTATGATGGCTGGTTCCCTGCAGACTCTCTTCACAATAACTACGGGTGCGGATGATGCTCCCGATATTACCAATTTGGCCGGTTCTGGCTTCCTTGTAACGGCAGATGGATTCTTCCCTAATATCACTACCGGCCTGAAATCTTCCCTTTTCGCTTGTATCCTTGCTTCCTTACTGGTCGATTTATTTTTCGGAACGAAGCGGATCATCATCACTGTCTGTGATGGTTTCTTTGGCTCTCCCCCTTCGTGTACAAGCTCGATCATGTGAGCTTCATGGTGTGTCGACAATGGGTTTTGGTTAATGTTGGGTGCTTCTAGTGTTTGCACCTCGATCTTGTTGGCACCAATAAGATCCTGTATTGCATTTTTAAGTCTCCAACATTTCTCGTTATCATGCCCCGACATTCCTGAACAATACTCACAACTTATCGAATGGTCCATACTTTGGGGTAGGGGATTTGACAACCTGGGCTCGACAGGACTTAATAAACCCAACTACCTTAACTTGTGGAACAAGGCAGTATAGGTTTCTCCCAACTCTGTGAAGGTTCTTTGCCTCTGCAATCTTTCATTTCTGGAAGCCGGATTTCCCCTGAAACCTGCTCCTGTAGGGTTTCTGTAGGCCCTTGGTGGTGGGTAGGTGTTTTGTGGAGCTGGGTAGGTATTATGTGGAGCTGGGTATGTATTATGTGGAGCTGGCGCGTGCCATTGCTTGCGCATCGGAGGTTGGGTGTATGCTTGTGCTTGATGGACTGAAAAATGTTGTTCTTGGGGTGGGTAATAGGATTGTGGAGGATAATTTGGAATGTGGGGGTAATTTGGGTGAGGGGGTCTGGATTGGTAATGGGGGGGAGGAAGGACCTCTGGATCTGGACCAATTGCCAGCCTCTATCATTGTGACATCCTCTCTTTTCTTTCTCCCGAGCGCACCTCCCGTGACGCTCTGAATGGACTGTGTTGTCGCCTTGATCGCTGAATAACTTTGTATTTTGTTGGTCTTGAGACCTTCTTCTATCATGCCCCCCATCTTTACCACTTTGTGGAAGGATTTTCCCACTGAGGTCACCAAGTGACCGAAGTAGGTTGGCTCGAGAGTTTGTAGAAAGTAATCTACCATCTCCCCCTCTCTCATCGGAGGATCAACTCTAGCTGCCTGTTCTCTCCAACGAGATCCAAATTCCCTGAAGCTCTCCCCTGGTTTCTTCTCAAGCTTCAATGATGTGAGACGGTCTGGCACTATCTCCAGTTATGTTGAAAGTGCCCGGCGAAAGCCTGCGCCAGATCATCCCTAGTGTACCACCTGATTGGATCTTTCCTTGTGTACCATTCTAAGGCAGACCCGCTCAAACTCTATCCGAAATAAGCTATCAGTAACTCATCTTTTCCACCTGATACCCTCATCTTGCTGCAAAATCCTCGCAGATGAGACATGGGATCCCCGTTCCCTTCGTACAGATCAAACTTGGGCATCTTGAACCCCGCTGGTAGTTGTACGTCGGGGAAAGGGCATAAATCTTTATAAGCCACACTGACCTGATTTCCCATTCCGTGCATGCTCCTGAAGGACTACTCTAGGCTTTTGACTTTCCGCATCATCTCATCCTGCTCTGGGCTCTTGGCCGGCTTTTCCGCGGGGACCTCAAAGGGAGGAGTATAAGTGGGTGGTTCGGGTACCCTGAACGTGGGTTCAGGGGGGTAATACTGAGTGTCGTGAACTTGAAATAATGGCTCACTTGATGATCTGTGCAATGGAGCCGGGGGAGGTGCCACAAAGATTGGGACATTTGGTGGAGGAGGGTTTTGATTGGGTGGTGGAGCTTGGGGGTCATAAGCATCCCTTCCCTGGTAGTAACGACGGCCAGGGCGGCCTGTTGAAGGGTCGTGAAAAAGGTGTTCTGGCATGTATCCTGGTGGGAAAGTAGGAGTGATGGGTGGTTCGGGCTCCTTTTGAACCCTAGCCAAGGCTAGCTGCATTTCATTCATCTCTAGTCTTATTTTTTCCATTTTTTCCATTGCCTCCTTCAGCATCTGATTTACCATCTTTTCTGACCCAACACTGTTGTCTGATCCAGTCATGCTTTCTGGTATAGGCCCTTTTGATCTTGTTTGATAAAGGTTTGATGCAAGTACGCTCTAACAACTAACTGCTTGAAATTTATGGTATCAATAAACTTGTTAGTTTTCAGAGTTTAATCAAACAAGAAATCGCACGTTGAGATGCAATGCACCTTGGTAGTTTAACGATTTCTATCATGCTTTTTCTCAGACCGCATGCGTCATCCCGGCTTATCATTTTCAAGTGTTTCTATGCCCCTCCATTATTTCTCTCACTTCTTTTATTTACCTTCCCCTTTTTACTATAAACAGTGGTCGAATCTTATGTAGACTGCCTATGTATCATGTCCCCACATGAATCAGACCCACCATAGTTCGTGCCATAAACTGTTCACCTTTTAGTTCTAAACAAAACATTTTTTGCTGATTTTCAAATTTCTTTTAGTACAAGACTCAAAGACAAGAGTGCATTAATATGACTCGAACAAACATTCAGGCTAAAAGGAAATTAAAAAAATAACAAGTCTACAAATATCAAGACAATTTTACAGACTCAAAACAAACAAACATAATGAGGACTGGAAGACGACTTTGATCTCTACCGTAGGTTCCACCAATTTTGTTGTAATCAAGACTCTTGTTCTCGTGGCTGACCCCCAAAATTGCGGTATATCCTCTCCAGATTTGCAGATATACCACGCTCAATGATACTTCTGCAAATTTTTCGGGTGCCATTCCTTGACAATTTTTGCATGCTCTTACGGTGTAGGAGGCTACCTCGAGGATTTTTCCTTTGATGTATTCCTGGGCCCTATGCAGATCTTGATTTTGTTGACCACGGGTCTTAGCTAGATCTAGTGCATCATGTTCGCGGTCCAAGGCCATATCCTTCTAGCGCCGAACTTCTAGGGACTCCCCTTCCAACCGATTGATCAAACTCTGGTAGTGGTGTCTTTCTACTCCAAACTCCACGATTAAGCTCTCTTTGCTTGATTCAACTTATTTTAATTGGTCTCGCAAACCTTTGATTAGCGGAACGTAGCTTCTGCATTCATGATCACGGATTACCCTGAACTGAGCTTCCCTCTCTTCTTGCTGCTGAGCGGTTGTGACTATGTTCTTCTTTTGGAACTGAGACTTGAGTGCTTGCCTTTCCCGTGCCCATTGAGCCTTCTCTTTCTCAAAGGCATCATAAAGTAGATCCCTGTCTATTTTAACAATGCCGAGCTCTTCTTGTAGTGCTCCATGATCAGATTCATTACCCTGCTTTATTTCTACAGCACCCAACACAATTCTATTTTGAATCTCAGCTTCCCATTCTGCGGTGCTCCTTAGGACTGTCCCAGGTCTATCTGCGAGAACATCTTGACAATAGAACCATTCGAGATAAGAAGGATTCAATTCACCCCTTTCTCAGTCTACCACCATAGTGCCACGCTCGAGTATCTTAGTGCCATTCCAAACGCGTTGAGCATAATTTTCGCGTATGGGATCATCTAATATTGCTTCCCAGATAAAATTTCCCATAGCCTCCATCGGGGGCACTATTTTTTTGTGACCCAACTGACGTAGAACTCTCATGGGGACATATGGTTGATAACCTCGAAGCCCCATCAAGATCAAAAATGGATGGCAAGATGACTTGTAGATGACATGTTCTGTAGTGAACCAAGGATAATTCCATGTGATCTGGTCATCTGTTAGGGAGTGAAGATATTCTTTCCACTCATTCATACTTTCTGGAAAAATGAGGATTTCTAACTCCCTCTTCAATCTGGTATTATACTGGCAAATATGATTACCCCAGCAAGTACGGTGTTCTACCTGATAAGGGTGACGAAAAAGATGATCCATGAACCACATCTGGAGTAGGAGGTTGCAACCTTCAAAGAAACTTTTTCCTTCCCAGCACCTGGTCAAAGTACGAAAGATATCTGCTAACACCATTGGAAGAATCGAGGAATCCTTCCTTTTCATCATGGCTGTGACTACCCAGATAAACGAATGTTGATCTTCCGATCCTCTCTCGGGAAGACCATGCACCCGAAAAAAGCTACAATGAATGTTTTTCGTCTATGACCTCTCCATGTGTATTGGTCTTGTTTGTTGATCAGCTTCTGCCCATACTTCGAGAATCCCCCTTCATGCCTATACATGTCATATAAGAAATCTAGGCGGACCTGACCTTGTGCCACATGTGCTATCTCGGTGTGGCTGATCGACATCTGCTCAAGGAACTTAGTAGCAGTAACGTCCCTGGGAGCCAAAAGCCTTTTTGTTCGACCTTTACCCCCCAGATCCGTATATCCAACGAATTCCTCCAAGGTAGGAGTCATTTCGAAACCATTTAGACAAAACATATTATTCTTTGGGTCCCAAAAATGGACCAAAGCTTCGAGGACTTCCCGTTTGGGCTCAATATCCATGATATTAACCAAGTCTTTCAAATGATCTTTGATCTTTCCTTTCTCAAACCCATCCATGTTGTTCCACCACTGCTCCAATAACCTCGACACTTTGTCGACAATTTTTAATGATGAGCGCTCTTCATCTCTCAGCCTCTTTTCAGGTCTTCCACTAACTGAATCCATACTGCACCTTTATGAATAAAGTTATGAGGTCGGGTTCAGATCTCAACTTCAAGGAAATAGCACCAAACATAAAACAATCCACCAAAGAAAACTCAAAAACACACGGACAAATTCCTTCCAATGTCAATTTTAAACAAGTGACTATTTTTTGAAAATGTGGCCTCTTCCTAATTCACATGAATTTTGAGGCCGGAAGGATTATTTTACAAACTTGTCCATTCTTTTACGAAAATAGCCTTTCGACAACTGAAAGACACTCTAAGGCTATCTCGGCAAGAACGGTTTACTACACTGCCGAAACTGGCTCGGCTTATTTTGACCAAAAATCACAAAGGCACTCAATTGCCCACTGACTCTTCTTTTTTTTTTCTTTTTTTTTTAAAAATTAAAATAAAAGACCTGGTTTTGCTAATACGGCCTTTCAGCACCTCACGGAAGAAGATTTTAAGGCTATGTGGGCTAACCAATCAAAAACTTTAAAAATGGGCAAAGGTGGCTATTTATGCAAAGTCAGCCTTCCGGCGTCCCTTTCAGGAACATTCGGCTAGTTTTGATGAAAACGGCATCACCCGACTTATTTATGACAAAATATCAAAATTTTGACATTTTTGTTCTATGGCTATAAAAGGGAAAGTTGGACCCGATGGGGGTTGCCTATGTATCTCACATCCGGTGAGAATCAAACCAGGGTACTTCTGCTAATTACACGAATTATTTTTAAAACACGACTTGAATTACTTTTTTTTTTCAAATAAATCAAACGACTCTTTTTTTTCAAAATTTTGGTAGAGTCTCGCCACTGTTTGGAAATTGATTTTATAAAAACATGTAATTAATACTCTACACTGCTAAAAAAAATTTCTTTTTTTTTCAAATTTTCCCTATATTTAAGCCGGTCAGCATACATGTCTGAAGAAAATTAATGCGTAAAACAAACAGGATGCAGCAGGATGGTCTTTTTACTTCAGGTTGCTTGTCCTAGACGGACCCAACCCCTGTGTTGAGTCCCCTAAGTCAAATGCACATGATGCAAATAAACGTTCCTACTAGGGATTCGGCATGAAGTCTTGTCATACTAGGTTTTACTGCCTTGGGTGTTAGGAGCATCTAGACTGGCCATAAAATGAGCGGACAACTCGAGTTGGGAAGGGGTAGCATACCGGGAGCAATGCTTTTCCGGCTTTAGCTACTGGACCCTTCCCGTTCTTAAATACGGGTGACTGATAATCCTTCACTGGGAGCCCAGGCCCACCGGCTTTATCTCAACAAAGAATGGGGTGCGTATCCATGATTCCCGAGGTTGTATTCAGAAGACTCAGAGGAGGTGCGCAAGAAGACAATTTATAATACAGTTCAACAATATCAAAGCGGTAGTAAGCACCAATTTGCACATTAAATCAAAAAATGTAATAAATATCAGATAATAAAGGAAGACAAATACAACAATTATTTAAAGCTCGAATTTCTAATGCTGAACCAGTGGTTCTGGGTCATACGTCCCCAGCAGAGTCGCACGAGCTGTCACGCCTCCTTTCTCCGCGCCGCAGGGGCGCGAGGGAATTTTTTCCAATTAAAGAACAATCGAAACGGGATTTGTTTAATTAATTTAGAGTTGCCACTTGAAAGATTTATGGTGTCCCAAGTCACTGATTGAATCCCGAATTGAGGAAAGGTTTGAATCTATATTACAGTCCGCGAACCAGAAATCCGGATAAAGAATTCTGTTAACCCGGGAGAAGGTGTTAGGCATTCCCAATTCCGTGGTTCTAGCACGGTCGCTCAACTGTCGTATTCGGCTTAATTATCTGATTTTTAACAATTATGAACTTATATGCAAATTTTAACTTTTGAACCGCTTTTATTATTGTTATTTTTATTTTTATAGAGGATTGCAACGTCGTGAAAATGCATCTCAAACCACGTCACAATCAATGTACCCGTGGTTATCAACACATTTCGACTCCGTTAAGATTTGGATTTGGGTCACATAAATGTGCACCCGAGTTTAAGAAAGTAATTTATTCAAGGCCCGCCTAAAGCGACTAGCGTATCATTATTTTGGGTAAGGCCGTGAAATTCACCGAAACGGCCCTTCCCGATTTTCTAACTATTTTCAAACCTTTATTGAGGGCCCGCAATCTTGTATTTTATTGGTCGAGGCTCGTCTCATTTATTTTAAAAGGGCAATTCTAAAGTGACTACATTTTTCTATTAAGTTCGTCTCTAAATTAAAAGAGAAAAATCCTAATTAATTACGAGTTTAATAAAATGTAACACACTATTTGCTAGATTAACGCCAATAATGATGGAAGGGAAATTAATTTTAAAACAATTTCGAAATAAAAAAAAAAATATATATATATATATATATATATATATATATATATATAA
>MU766169.1:231012-267387 GCA_026770625.1 Nicotiana glauca | reverse complement strand
GATTTTTTTAAAAAAAAATTAAAAAAAATTATAATAATAATATTAATAGTAGTAATTGACCTTTTAAAATTTATATTTTTATCTTATATATAAAAAAATGAAACAAAAGATAAAATACATAGAGTGAAAAATTCAAATTCGGTAAAAATAATTATATGTATCCTAAGATATATATATATATATATATATATATATGTATGTATGTATATATATATATGTATGTATATATATATATATATATGTATGTATATATGTTTGGGCCTAGATTTAAAATTTAGGAAGAATCCCAATTCCGAATTTGTTTCTCTATTTTTTTTTTCTATTGCTAATTAATAAAACTAAAATGCTAAGATAAAAAATTATAAAAACTAAAGTTATCTTAAAATACTAATTAAATCCTTNATACATATTTTTTTTTGTGATTTTCTATTTTTTTTTTTTTTTGCAAAACAAACATAATTACTCCTAAATGTAGACTGATATCCTAGATGCAAATGTGACATATTTTGTATTTTATATTAATTTTAAGAAATTAAATATGTGCAGACAAATACAAATAATTATCCAAAAATGCGGCGAAAAATCTAAAAATTGCACACAAAGAAAAAATATTTTATTTTGAATTTTTGGGAGTATTTCTCATATAGGGCAAAAATCACGTACTCACAATTGTTCTCGACACAAACAGTTATATATTTCTTTTAGACTTTGTATTTAGTACTCCTAGTAGTTCGTGAGTGTTGTGACACCAATATTGGGTAGAGGCTATGCTGAATTTTCCGCATTATATTCAGTTTCGTATAATTTAAGACTTTCGCTTATTATTTAATGTCATTGCTTTTATATTATTGCCGATAATTGTTAAAAAGGGGTTATGTTATTAATGAAACAGTTATTAAATTTGGCTTGCCTAGCTCCCATTAGTAGGCGTCATCATAACTCCCGAGGGTGGGAAATCCGAGTCAAGACAAGTTTGTATCAGAGCTCTAGGTTACATGGGTCTCACAACTCCTTGACTAGCTTAGTAGAGTCTGAGGGATCAGTACGGAGAAATATCTATTTATCCCCCAAAGGCTACCGAGCTAGGATAAGTTCCACATGTGTTCTTTTTTGTCGTGCGCTTTGGTTTCTCAATGCTGATTTAACTTCTACTCTGTTCTTTCGCATATGGAGAGAACCCGTGCTTCCTTATATTTTGATTATCAGTCCGAGCCCTAGGCAGCTCCCGCTAGGGGCAAAAAGCCAAGGCCGAGGCTGTACTAGAGGGCGAGGCCAAGGCCGTACTAGAGGACGAGGTAGGGGAAGAGCTTTGCACCGAGTAGCAGCACCAGTGGTAGAGCCTCAGGTTGACTTTGATGAGGAGGTTCCGGCCCCAGCCCTTGTAGTTCCGGTGGGCCTAGCTCAGGTCCAGAAGGGGTTTATTGCTACCCCAGTTCTTTAGGACGCCTTAGTACGATTGATGGGTCTCATGGAGAGTGTTACCCGAGTAGGTTTTCTTCCTGTAGCACTAGCTGTCTCTCAGGCTGGAGGAGGGGCCTAGACTCCTGCTACTCGTACCCTGGAGCAGGTAGCTCCTCAGGTTCAAGATCCAACAGTTCAGCTAGTAGGAGCAGCTCAACCGGGTGTAGTAGCCCAGGCTGGTGACAGAGCAACTATGTCTACCGATGCTTTATGGAAATTTGATAGGTTCACCAAGCTCTTCACTACTACTTTCAGCGGTGCACCCACTGAGGATCCTCGGGATTATTTGGATAGGTGTCACGATGTTCGTCGGAACATGGGTATTGTTGAGACTAATGGAGTTGATTTCACTACTTTTCGCCTATCTGGATCCGCCAAGACTTGGTAGAGGGATGTCTTTTTAGCTAGACCAACAGAGTCTCCAGCCTAGACCTGGGAGCAGTTCACGTATACATTTCTGGTGAAGTTTCTCCCAGTCACGCAGCGAGAGGCCTATCAGAGGCAGTTCGAGCGTCTCCATCAGGGATCCATGCTAGTCACCCAGTATGAGACTAGGTTTACAGATTTGGCTCGCCATGCTATTGTTATACTTCCCATAGAGAGGGAGACATTGAAATGGTTTATTGACAGACTCATTCAGCCTATCCGTCTCTAGATGGCTAGAGAAGCGGGGAGTGATATCACTTTTCAGGAGGCGGCCAATGTGGCCCGGAGGATCGAGATGGTCTTGCCACAGGGGGTGGTCATAGAGCAGACAAGAGGCCCCATCAGGCAGGCCAATTCAGTGGTGCCTCGTCTGGAGGCAGAGATTCATATGATAGGGGTCAGCCTTCTAGGCCTTTCCAGTAAGCCCTCCAGGTTTCACAAGGTGCCCCAGGTGGTTGTGGTCATACAGGTCGACAGGGCCAGCAGACTCAGCAGCTGAGGACTTGTTACACTTGTGGTAACATGGGTCATATTACCAGATTTTTCCCTCGAGCACTGAGCAGTTCTAAGCACCAGGGTTCTTGTTCCATGGTTTAGGCACCACGTGTTCAACAGCCCATCCAGCGAGCTAAAGGTGGGAGTAGAGGTACTAGAAGAGGAGGTAGAGGTCATAGAGGTAGAGTTCAGACCACCAGAGGTGGAGGCTAGCCAGTAGCAGGCCGTCCTAGAGAGGTAGATCAGAATGGTAGGGCCTAGCCCCGATGCTATGCTCTTCAGGATAGGCCCGAGGCAGAGGCTTCAGGTGCAGTTATTATAGGTACAGTTCTGGTTTGTGATAGAGATGTTTCAGTGTTGTTTGATCTGGGGTCTACATATCCGTACGTGTCATCCTACTTTGCCCCCTATTTGTCCATACCTAGTGATACATTGGGTATTCTTGTTTATGTGTCTACACCGGTAGGTGATTCCATCATGGTCGATCGAGTCCATCGCTCTTGTGTTGTGGTGATTGGGGGTCTGGAGACTTGTGTAGATTTGTTGCTTTTAGATATGGTCGACTTTGATATTATATTGGGGATGTACTTGTTATCACCCTATCATGCTTTCTTTGACTGCCATACCAAGATTGTGACCTTAGCTTTATTTGGTATGCCTCGTCTAGAGTGGATAGGGACTCTAGGTTCTACCTGCAGTCTTATATTGTATGTGAAGGCTCGACGTATGGTCGAGAAGGGGTGCTTGGATGATTTAGATTATATTCGGGATATTAGTGTTGAGGTTCCCTCAATCGATTTAGTGCCAGTTGTTTGTGAGTTTCCTGGTGTTTTTCCTTCAAACTTGTCGGGTATTCCACCAGACAGGGATATTGATTTCTGCATCGATCTGGTTCCCAGCATTCAGCACATTTCTATTCTTCCATATCGTATATCCTCGCCAGAGTTGAAAGAGTTAAAGGAATAGTTGTAGGATTTGCTTGAGAAGGGTTTCATTAGACCCAGTGTCTCACCTTGGGATGTAATGGTGTTATTTGTCAAGAAAAGGGATGGGTTAGTGAGGATGTGTATTGATTACCGTCAATTGAACAAAGTAACGGTTAAGAATAAGTATCCACTGCCGAGGACTGATGATTTGTTCGACCATCTTCTGTTATTTTGCAAGATTGACTTATGATCTGGCTACCATCAATTGAGGATTAGGGTATACGATGTCCCTAAGAAAGTTTTCCACACTCGGTGTGGGCATTATGAGCTCTTGGTTATGTCATTCGGGTTGACAAATGCCGTAACAAATTTCATGGACTTTATGAATAGAGGATTCATGCCTTATTTGGATTCATTCATGATAGTATTCATTGATGGTATATTGATATATTCCTGCAGCCAAGAGGAGCACAAGCACCATCTCAGAGTGGTTCTTCAGACTCTAAGGGATAGTCAGCTATACGCTAAGTTCTTGAAGTGTGAATTCTGGTTAGGTTTGGTTGCATTTCTCAGTCATGTGGTATTAGAAGATAGTATTCATGTGGACCCAAATAAGATTGAGGCAGTCAAGAATTGTCCTAGACCAGCATCAGCTATAGAGATTCGAAGTTTCTTTGGGTTGGTAGGCTACTATAGACGGTTCGTAGAGGGATTTTCATCTATAGCTACCCCGATGACCAGTTTGACCTAGAAGGGTACCCAGTCCAGATGGTTGGATGAGTGTGAGACAACTTTGAGTAGGCTCAAGATAGACTTGACTACGACACCGATGTTGGTTTTGCCCACTGGTTCAGGGCCTTATATAGTCTATTGTGATGTTTCCCAGGTTGGGCTTGGAGCAGCGTTGATGTAGGATGGCAAGATCATTTCCTATGCTTCGAGGCAGTTGAAAATTCTTGGGAAGAACTATCCGGTTCATAATTTGGGGTTGCCATCCATAGTTCATGCATTGAAAATTTGGAGGCATTATTTGTATGGCGTGGCATGTGAGGTGTTCACGAATCACAAGAGTCTTCAATATTTGTTCAAGCAAAAGGAGTTGAATTCGAGATAGAGGAGGTGGTTGAAGTTGTTGAAGGATTATGACATCACCATTCTATATCATCCGGGGAAGGCCAATGTGGTGGCCGATGCATTGAGTAGGAAGTGAACCAGTATGGGCAGTCTTGCTTATATTCCATTCGGTGAGAGGGCACTTTCTTTGGATGTTCAGGCTCTAGCCATTCAGTTCATGAGACTGGATGTTTCTAAGCCCTGTCGTGTGTTAGCTTGCACGGTCGCTCGTTCTTTATTATTGGAGCATATCCTTGATGGCCGGTTTGATAATTCCCATTTATGTGTCCTTAGAGATACGGTGCAGCGAGGAGGTTCCAAGCAGGTTAAATTAAATACAGATGGAGTTTTGAGATTGCAAGGGCGAGTATGTGTGCCCAATGTGGATGGACTTTGAGAGTTGGTTTTAGAGGAGGCCCATAGTTCCCGGTACTCTATTCACCCGGGTGTCGCAAAAATGTATCAAGATTTACAATAGCATTATTGGTGGAGTAGAATGAAGAAGGATATCGTGGCATACATGGCTCGTTGTTTGAATTGCCAGCAGGTTAAGTACGAGCATTAGAGGCCTGGTGGTGTATTTTTGCAGATTGAGCTTCCCAAGTGGAAGTGGGAGCGTATTACTATGGATTTTGTTACCGTAATTCCGTTGACTCGAAAGAAGTTCGATGCGATATGGGTTATTCCTGTGGCAGTATCCTATTTCTTCTAAGAGATTTGCTGAGATCTACATTCGGGAGATTATTTGCCTTCATTGTGTGCCCGTACCTATCATTTCGGACTGGGGTACGCAGATTACTTTATGCTTCTGGAGAGCAGTTCAGCGAGAGTTAGGCACACAGGTTGAGTTGAGCACTGTATTTCATCCCCAGACGGACGGTCGGTCAAAGCGGACTATTTAGACTTTGGAGGATATGCTCCGAGCTTGTGTTATCGACTTTGGAGGTTCGTGGGATCAGTTCTTTCCTTTAACGGAATTTGCCTACAACAATAGCTACCAGTCGAGCATCCAGATGGCTACTTATAAGGCCTTATATGGTAGGCGGTTTTGGTCACTGGATGGATGGTTTGAGCTGGGAGAGGCTCAGTTGTTATGTACGGATCTGCTTCAGGAGGTTTTTGACAAGGTCAATATCATTCAGGATAGGCTTCATTCGGCTTAGTCTAGGAAAAAGAGTTATGCATACCGCAAGGTTCAAGATGTGGCATTTATGGTTGGTTAGTGGGTATTGCTCCAAGTGTCGCCTATGAAGGGCGTGATGAGGTTTGGGAAGAAGGTAAAGTTTAGCCCTAGGTTCATTAGGTCGTTTTAGATTCTTGATCGAGTGGTAGAGGTGGCTTATAGACTTTCTTCGCCGTTAAGCTTATCATCTGTGCATCCAGTGTTTAATGTGTCCATGCTTCGGAGGTATCACGGCTATCCTACCCACGTGTTAGATTTCAGCACTGTCCAGTTGGACAAGGACTTATAATGTGAGGAGGAGCCGGTAGATATTTTACACTGATAGATTCGTTAGTTGAGATCTAAGAGTTTTCCTTCTATTCATGTTCAATGGAGAGGTGAGCCTCCTGAGGCATCGACCTGGGAGTCCAAGTCTGATATGCGGAACCGTTATCCTCATCGTTTTCCCGACTCTGGTACTTCTATCTTCTGTCCGTTCAAGGAAGAACATTTGTTTTAGAGGTGGAGAATGTGATGACCCTTTTGGGTCATCACTTATTTTCTTAACCACCCTGTACTTTCGAGGCCTTGAAAACCTCATTTAGGGTTGCCTCGATTTGCATGCATAGTCCAAGCGCGTAGAAGGAAAGCTTAAATATGAATTCTGTGAGAAATATGCTAATTTTGATATAATATGAATAAATTTGACTTCGGTCAACTTTTTGGGCAAAATGGACCCGGACCCGTGATTTCACGGGCCCGGAGGGTTCGTAGGAAAATATGGGACTTAGGCGCCCGGAATCAAATTTCCAGGTCCCAATCCTGAGATATGAATTTTTGTGTGAAATTATTCTCTGGAAATAATTAAGGAAATTGGAAATTAAATTTGATTAGAAGACTATGGTATCGTCCCTTTACTTTTGTTCAGGTGCCCGGTACAAGTCTTACATATAATTTAAGCACTTTCGGTAAAGTTTGGTTTAAAATTGACGCCGTTTGACATGTTTCGTACTTGCAATGGAAAATTTGATGTATTGTGAAATTTTAAAGAAATCATGGATTTTGAGGCTTAATTTAATGTTTATGATGTTATTTTGGCGATTTGATCGCACAAATAAGTCTGTAGGGTGTTTTCGAGGTGGTGTGTATGTGCGGTTTGTTGCCCCGAGGGCTCGGGTGAGTTTCAAGTAGGTTCCATGATGCCTTAGACCTAAAATATCAGATGTTGCAGGATCAAGAAAATATTGCAGGCCGCGGTTGCATTTCCACGGTCCGCGGTGGGTGCTGTCCGGCCATGGTCGGCTTTGCGCGACCCGCGCAGGGCGAATATCCGCAGGTCTTCAGGTAGGCCAGCGCGACCGCAGTCCTTTTTGTGCGGCCTGCGCAGGGAACTTCACAGGGGTATAAATAAACTGGAATTTCAGTTATTTTTCACTTTCCAAAAACCCAAAATATAAGAGGTGATTTTCCAAACAATTCTTCTTCTTCAAAACGATTGGTAAGTGATTTCTAACTCATTTTCTTCACTCCTTAACATCTTTTAACATAATTTCAAATTCAAATCAAATATTTTAATGGGGATATTTGGGTATTTTGGGTAGAACCTAAGTTTTTCAAAATTGAGGATTTGAACCTCAATTTGAGGTTCGATTTCAAAAATAATTATATATTTGAGTCCGTAGGGGAATGTGTAATGCGGTTTTGGTTTGAACCTTGGGTTTTGACCATGTTGGCCCGTGGGCAGTTTTGACCTTTTGGGGAAAGATCATGAAAAAGCTATAATTAGGTATTGGGTTCGTGTTGTTTAGCATGTATTGATGTATTAAAATCATTATTGTATAGATACAATTGTTTTGGAGTCGAATTCAAGAGGAATGGCAGTTATTGAGGATTGAATTGGCCATGGAAGTTTGAGCTGAGTGTTTGGTTTAACCCTAGCTTGAGGGACTAGGAGTTGAGTCTTATTTTCTACATGCTAATTGTCGAGTACAATGTATTGGCATGGTGACGAGTATCTATAAATTGGTATCTAGAATGACTGTGAGTCCTCATTTTGCGAATACTTTGGTATTATTATACCTTCCATGATAAATTGATGACTTCTATATGTTGTAAAGAGTACTTGAAATGAATTGTGATCTTTAAACTTCGTAGAGCGTTGGCTCGAGTTGAAGTACAAATTGTGAAGGCATATTAGATAAGTAAATCTTTGGAGCATTGGCTCAAGTGATAATGTGAACTATGAGATGAAAGTGAAAGAAGAGAAAGAGTATTTAAACTGCTCCCTTGTCGGGATATTGTTGCTCATTCAGTATTTTCCCTTGCCGGGACGTTTAGATTCTCGATGTTGTGCCCTTGCGAGGTTCTAATTAATTGATTGTGTTTCCTTGTCGGGATTCCTATTATTGTTTTATTTTTCCCTTCACTTGTTTGTGATTGTGGTTTGGGTGAGGAAGAGTGTTAAAGCACGAAGGGTGATGCCGTGCATTGTTTGTTTATTCTGAGGAAAGTGTGTAAAAAACGAAGGGTGATGTCGTGCACTTGTTGTTCTCTGTTCCCTATTATTGTACGAGTTGTGGTATTTCCTTCGTTACCAGGCACCTTTTACTTGAAACTGTTATCTCCTCATAGCATGCTTCCCCTCCCATAGTGGTTACTTATCTTTGTATTACAATTCTGTTGTATGTGTATAAATAACTGCATAGTTTTAAGTGGTAGTCCGGTCTAGCCTCATTACTACGTCGTGGGGGTTAGGCTAGGCACTTACCATCACATGGGGTTGGTTGTGCTGATGCTACGCTCTATGCGTTTTGCACAGATCCAGGTTTTGGATAGCAGCAGCAGCAGTAGTGCGGGAGCCCACCTTCAGTCCAGAGAGATACTGAGGTAGCCTTTGCAGGCGTTCGCAAGCCCGACATCTCTTCTATCCTTTACTTTAGTCTGTTATCTCATTGTTCTTGAGACAAACAGTTATATATTTCTTTTAGACTTTGTATTTAGTACTCTTAGTAGTTTGTGAGTGTTGTGACACCAATCTTTGGTAGAGGCTATGTTGAATTTTCTGCATTTTTATTCATTTTCCTATAATTTAAGACTTTCGCTCATTATTTAATTTCGTTGCTTTTATATTATTGCCGATAATTGTTCAAAATGGGTTATGTTATTAATGAAAAAGTAATTAAAATTGGCTTACCTAGCTCCCGTTAGTAGGTGCCATCACGACTCCCGAGGGTGAAAAATCCGTGTCGTGACAAATTGATTCTTCAAATTTTGAGAACACATGAGTAATAGGGAGTGATTATAAGTTTACTATGGATGGAGGAGCCATGATATCCGGTGAGCTTGAAGTTGGAGATGGTGATAGAGGCTAGGGTTTCGAGAGAGTTTGAGGGTAATCTTTGGGAATTAAAAAGATAAGGAATGATCGTGGCCTGATCAAAATGATCAATTGCCTGGATTAAAGGAAAGAGTCGGGCGGGTTAAATTCGTTGGGTCGGGGTTCGGTTAGATTGAAATTTGGTCGATCCGTTAAGGGTTTGCAATTGGGTAATTAGGGGATCAATTAGGCTATAATTGAAACGCAAATGAGGCTATCAGTTAAATAGCCACTTTTCCCGTTTAAATTCTTAAAAAATAGTAAAATAATTTTCTGAAACAAATTTAAAGTGATATATTATTTGATAATATATAATCATTAATTACAAAATACTGGAATAAATTTTATAATTATAAAATGTTGTTAGTCCTTAAAATAGGCTAAAATTTTAATTATATGTAATTTAGCTTTTAAAATACCAAATAAATTTGTAAAAATGTATAAAAATTACCCTAGCTATAGTTTGGTATAAATATAAGAATAAAATAAGTTATTCACCAAAATGATTATTTTGGCAATAAATTGATTTAAAATCCTTTAAAAATTAGGAAAAAATACTAAAACATTTCGGCATGCTTATATATGCTATTTTGAAAGTATTTTCATATGAGAAATACATAGGGAAAATTGGGTATCAACACAAATCATACATGCAACAGGGGCAACCTACTAAACAGACACCCCACTCGCAATCATACATGCGACGCGGGCTCACAGCTAATACGAGCTTTCCTTAGAAAAATAGGAAACAAAACACATTAAAACTGATATAGGGAACTGTGCTCAACATCTCACTATTGTGGTGTGCAACCCGATCCACACATAGAACTCACGTAAGAATATATACATCGAGCTAAATTGCTCCTTACAGCAAGATACCGAATATCAGTCACAAGCGTGCTAGGTCAATAATACCATCCATGGGGAGACATATTGTGCCATAAGCGACAACTCAAGCACAACTAAGGTGTGATATACATTCTGGATCTCAAGATCTATTTTGCTCATATAACAACATATCTACATGGAACATCAACAAATAAGCAACTTCCCAAGCGGTCTCACAACTCACACGGCGCAATGTATCATTACATGAAATATCTAACAATGAATTAACACCCTGACTACTCCTCCATAAGGAGAGCATTACTGAAATGAACATGTTTGGCCTGATATAGAGCCCATATTAACATTTGAATCCATCCACCACCCTCAAGCTAATTTTGATCGCACTGACTAGGCTAATAACCTTTCAAAGGTCCATAATAGCTCTCCTTTCTTTCATAACGCATAAGAAAAACTATCATAATCGGAGTAACCCTCCACAGTCCACAACTTAATGTATCAAGTGCCCTCAAGGCATCAATTCCCCAATCAACGATATCACCACAATCTTCCTACCTGGTTTAATTCTTCACTCAATCAAGTGACTACATGCCACACTTATACGACCTTCTCGTGGGGCATGCTCACATGACCTTCTGCAAAAGATAACAGGTATGTACCGCCAAACCACCGACCACCCTAACACTGAAAAGCGTTCCAGAATCCCTAGCCATGATACAAAGCCTTTTCCATAAGACACCGATCTTAGGTGGCGCTGAAGACAATACCAACTTACCTTAAACATCAAAACTCCTTTTGTGCTCATCCAAGCTCGTGACATCCTTGTCAAAACCGAACTACAACCTTGATCTCCACTTCAAATTTCATGCTACTCACTGCACCCAACATGCCAATATACGATAGAACACGTTTTTCATCGTAACTCTGGAACTGCTAACAGATCAACACTTTATCATATAAAAACTTTTCATTTAAATCGCTTCAAGAGATCCATAGAAACACATAGGTGAATTCTCATAATGGTGGAAATATGCAAATCTCTAAGTATGGTTTAAGCCACCATAGTCCTTCCGGGATCCGCCAACACATAACAGGCCATAGCAGTAGAATACCCCTAAATAACACCAATTACGCAGTCGATAGGCCTCACATGTATCGCCACAAATCACATGCATAACTTGATCACACTGAAGGAACTAATCTCCACCACCAGTATTCCAACTCAATTATGGCTAACCAATCCATCTTCTTTTGGTTTACCCTGCCTTAGAAATAATAATAACTCCATCTGCACTCACCCCGAGTGACCTTGTATCACGAGACCATGTTGTCTCAAATCCCACGAACCATTTCATACATCCCAATTGCTACACTGTAGGTCAAAAGATCCTAGAACATTCTGGGCACCTTCTCATAAGCTGCTACAATCTTAATTGTACCTATATGCTCGAAATCATTAGGCACCACACCTTACCATTTTGTATCCACTAGGACCGTTGCTGAGAGCCACCCACTCTGACTTGGCCCGAATAGCAACAACTCCATGATTTCTCTAGCACAAGAATACCCTCTCGATGGAGCATCCGGCAGAATAACTTCCCTTGAAACCCGCATCTATACGAGGCTTAAATCCTGACTCCTTTCTCAACTATGAACATGAGCCAATAAAGCCAACCATTGCATACCTTTTAACAATTCCTTTGCTCAAATTAACTCTTATGTTCTTTTCCTATAGCTGAAATAACCCATCAATATGCTAATAACCAGAAACCTCGCTAGTAGTTAACCATGCAACCCAATCTTAGGCAGTGGGACTCTCCCACATAGCTTGAATCCAATATTACATAACTATGGAATTCACCAGGATTCATTATCTCTTATAGACATAACCTTGCACAATCAACCACCAAAATTCTCGAAACCTTTTTGCAAAAACTCCCCTTTTATACTCTGAATCCTTAACCACATTCGCACAAACAATCCCTTTGTTGAGTAGCCAATAAAATTCTTCACAGAAGCTTCGCTAACCACGCGACCGCTAACCTGCTCATAGGGTATAACCTACCTGAGTCTAAGCTCACTCTTTAGTTACACAGGTTCAGTCACCCCTCGTGGGTATCAATTAAATTTGCGGCAACATCCTTCCAATTCAAAGTTATGTTGTATCCTTCTTCTTTTCCAGAAAATCCTTCCCGTTATATCAAACCTTCTGCTGCAAAATGGCGTATGCTTGTCGACGCCCCTTTTTTATCGCAAAATCAGGTTTACGATATTTTGAGGAAAACTCTATTCCCTTTTGGCATTTGGGTTTTGGAGTTTGAAGAGTCACCACATAATGATTAAGTGCATTAGGACACTAAGGGTTTTTGAGTTGGAAAACCAGAGTTTAGTTAAGGGCTAGAAATTATCTCGGGGAGAAGGTGTTAGGCACCCCTCAAGGTCCACTAGTGTGGTTCCTGGCCACACTATATTGTGACTTGAAATGCAAACAACAAGCATGCTAGCAAGAATTATGAATACACGGGAGGTTTTCACATAATAGTTGCAAGAGATTAAAAACGTTAAAGAAACTGAAATTTGGTAGGAGAATTTCATACAGTTAAAACAGTTTTAAAAGCTTAAATTTGTGAAAGAAAATTGTTGAAACAAAATGGACAAATAAGGGAATGGGTCTTACGTTTATACATAATATGGATCAGCCCACACAACACCTGGTAATCGTTTATACACGTGGTGTTATCGCGTGTCATCATATCCATACCTACCCTTTCCTACCTTATTTAGGTGTTAAAGCATAGAATGGTATCATTGCTTATTGCATGCTATTACCCGTCCCAATCCTACCAGTCCCGGAGGTATTTGGGACTACTAATCCTAAGGGTAGGGAGTTGGGCTTTTCAGAGTTTTAAAAAGATAAAAGTCTAAAGTGACAAAAAAACACATAAGCAGTTAAGGGGAAACAACTAGCAGTTAACGACTCAAATATGCCTCCTCATTTAAAGAGACAAATTGTTTAGCACGACTTACTAATACTTGTTAGGTCTTCAATTAAATTTAACGTAGGAAGGGTGGCTGATATATCACATATTTTCAGATAAGAAGTCCAAATTAGGCTTGCCTGCTAGTTGTAATTATTAAAGACTGGTGTAGTTGATTAGTTACCTACAGATTTGCATGGGTGAGTCCTGCAATCGTAACATCATAGAACGCATGTTGATCTTAAAGAAAAATTACTGATTTAACAAAAAAATCTGCAGATGTTAAATGACATTTACAACTGATTTTAGGCTTATAAACGAGCTAGACGATTCAGATTCATTTAGTTATCCCTATAGGCATGCTTTCTATGCGTGATTAATTTAGTACGTTTGTAAGAGTGCATGAATCCTATAGGAATGGTACTAGAGTACATTTGTTATTTTAACATATAGACTATTTGCATAAGGTGTGTATGGAAAAGCGCAGAAACTTATAGACATGATTTCTAAGGCAAATGAATAACTTATAGGCAGGATTTCAGAAGTAAACTTACCGCATGATATCTATCCCATATGCATAACATAAGATCCCCTCCCCATTTTTTACTATACACCCCATAATTATTATAGAATTTCACAACTTCAAGGAATCCAGAAAAATAACTAAATAAATTACATAAAAAATTAAAATTCCAACAAAGGAGAGCCTAATTCAGACTCCTAGTCTGACATATAGAATAAACAAACTTCCAAGGACCTGATTTTCCAAAGCCTTTCTCTTATTCAGGATGTGTCAAAGTTCCAAGGAACTTCAAGAGCTCCAGGCAATGCATACACCCCAAATATCATTATAGGATCATAGCGTAGTTTGGAAGTGTCATCCCTCAAATGTCCAAGTTCAGAGGGAACTCAAGGTCCCAAGGTAAGGTTCATAGGAGGTGGGAAGAACTTAGAGGCTAGGATATGTGTAAGTGCAATAGAGGGGAATTAGGGAATGACATGGAAGGTTTTTGGTCATGCCCAGCAATTGGGTGCTGGCACACTCCTGACCAGCCTTTGAGCTTTAGAATTGGGGAGTTAAGACCTGTTGAAGGTCAGGTTCAACCCTGGACAACAATTTGGACGCTGCCATGCTATACCTTAACTTAGCACACATAGGGGAATGAGGGGTATGTGGATTTCATATGAGCAACAAGATACAAGGAAAGAGCAGGCAAAGAGAATACTGGCACACCTTCCAGCCTATTTAGGGGGTTAGGGGGGCAAAAACATAGGTCATGGGCAAAAATTCTTGTTGCCATGCCCTAAGTCTCCACTCACAAACATATAAGGGTAATGGGGTAGGGGCAATTGTTCATAAAGAAAAGGAGCAGGCAGTAGCATATAGGCACTACAAATCAGCTATTTAAACATTATTGATAATAGAAAGAAGTGATGGGTGCAAGGATTGTAAATAAACACATTGGGGTGATACTGAAATTAATTTAGAACATACCTGCTTCAAAGGAGCAAGTAAAGAGAAGCAATAGCCTTGTAAAACCCAAAGTGCATTCAAGAAGCAAGAATACTCTAGGTATAAGTTCATAAGGAATTGTGATTTGTGATTTTTAAGTATGCTCAATCGTGTGCGTTGTGTTAAAGAAAGTCATGTATTTATAGTGCAGAAAGCAAGTATAAATAGGTAAGAAAATAGTTTGAAAATCAATCACACAAGGTCTCCCTTTAATTAAGGGATGGTGATTTCAAACGGGCAAAATAAATAAGAAAAGAGGTTATTCAAACACTTTTCAATGTAGTACAAGAAGGGGTAAATACATAATAGTTATTTAAGGGAAAGGTTTTGACAGTACACGATTGTGTAATTAGGGAAAAAAATCAATAAAACAAATAATGAAATCAAAGTTAAAGGTTTTACTCGAATGAACCAAGTCAGAAAAAGGTAAAGAGAGGTTTTACTTAAGAAGAATCGGTAACAATCAATTAACCCAAAAAAGGATTCTGATTCAATCATAAGTTGGAAAGCCTTTTGAAGAAAGGTTTTAACATACACATATAAAAGTAATTGTCATGCCAATCAGAAGAGTCTAGTATAGAAGAATTCAGAGTCATAAACAAAGAGGTTCAAATTCAGTACATAGGTCCAAAGTGAGTTTGATAGAGTCCAGAGCTCAAATAGAACCCTAGTCCAAACATACGACCAAACTCGCCAAAAACCCCAAATTCTATGATTTTCAACTTGAATCAGATGCAGAGAAGACAAATAACTGAAACAAGCTCAGAGGTTTCTTTTAAAGACTTATGAGAAAACAAATAGGTAAAATAACAGGTTCGAAACAAACATTGTGAAAGCTAATTTGGAACATAAAGAACATGTGATAAGGAAAGCTTGGAACTTAAACAAATTTGTAAAGACAAAGAGGTAGTATAAACTTAAGGAAACAGTAGATGAAACATGTTTATAAAACACTCAAACAAAGTCCAGAAAAAGGCAAATAAAGAACCAACAACTTAATAAAAATACAGTTAAAGGAACACAGGGGTACAGGAACACATAAGATAAACGTGTGAAAGAATGATACAGAAACCAATAGAAGATAGAACGGAGCACAACAGAAAAAACATGCATAATAAGGCAAACACAAGAACATAGGAGAAAGAAATGAGAGTTAGAAAAGAGAACATAAGAACAATAGCATAGACAAATTCACACAAAGAAAAGAAGGAAAGGAGTAAGAGAAATATTTTGAACATTTCAGAAAACCCTAAAACGAAAAGAAACGACTTTGAAGTGATTTTTTAAAAGAAAGTCGGGGTAACCTTTTGAAAACTCAAAATATAGAATGGATACACACAGATCTAAATAGAATCGAAAAGAAACCTCAAAAAACTAGGGTTTCAGATGAACCCTAGAATAAGAAGGGCTTGGAAAGTGTCCGATCGAAGTCAGATAAGGCTGGAATCAGGCTCAGGAGGCTAGGATATGCCGGGGCCAGGTCGAAGATGGCCGAAAACCTCGAGTCGGTGGAGGTTGGAGTGAAAACCTTTGAGATCTGGCCTCGAACCTTCGAGTATCAGATGTTTGAGAGCAGATGGAGGTGAGTCTAAGCCATCTAGTGAGATTAAGGCTGAAGACGGTGAGTGAAGCTAGGGTTTCGAGAGAGTTCAAGAGAAATTGAGAGTGTTTTGGTAAAAATGAGGGAATTATGGTAGGTCATTAGGTTTAATTAAGGAAGGGTGAATCCTGGCTGTTGATCTAGAGTGATCAACGGTCCTGGTTTAGACAGGTTAGTGGGGAACGGGTTGGGTTGTTTAAATGGGTTCAGAGCTGGGATAAATAGGATTGGGCTAGTTCGGAATTAGGCTCAAAATTGGGTAGATTAGGGGAGTTCAATTTGGCCATAATTGTTAATGCAAATAGGGCAAGTATGTAAATAGCTATTTTTACCCCTTTTATGTTATAAAAATAGTAAAAACAATTTAAAATCAAATTGAAAGTATTGAAACAATTAATAGCATATAAACATTAATTTGAAAATAATGGAATCAATTCTATAATTATAAACACGATTAAATCTAAAAATTACAATTATATGCCTTTTTGCTTTAAATAATTCCAAATGAATTTGGAAAAATATATAAAAATTACCTTAACTATATCTTGGCATAAATATGAGAATAAAAATAAATTACTCATCAATATGATAATTTTGAAAAAATAACTATTGATTTTATACTGTTAAAATGGACAATAAATTGATTTAAAAACATTAAAAATTAGGAAAAATGCAAAAATCTTAGCTATGCTTATATATGCGTATATATGTTATTTTTAAAGTAAAATATACAGGGAAAATTGGGTATCAACAGCTACCACTCTTTACCCGAGAAGGATGAAAGAGTTGTCGGGTAAAGATTTGATGGCCAATTTTGACCGAAAGAAATGACTTGAAAAGGTTTTGACCGAGCTTTGGCTCCTGAGCTGCCTACATATCCCTACTCATATAGGAATCAAGCCATATGTAGTTTGGGGAATCCGTCAGCGGAACAAGCCGATGTAGATTTCAAATGACGGACGCAATATTCGGGTTGGGCAGGACAGTCAGGGACGGATGGGCTTTAGGAACTGGAGCGAGATCACTTCTGCTGTGATGGCTATTGCCAGCTGGTGTACCCGCGAACGAGCAATACGAACATATCGTGCATAAATTTAAACATGACGCAAGTTCCCGTTCGACCATGAATGTTATCTTTGGACAAGTAGGATGACGCCCTTAGACCATGACGTCCTGGGCCATGAAGAGTATTATAAAGGATTCGCAAGCTATGAAATGATGTTCTTGGGCTATGATAATGGTTCCTCCGAACCATGATGCCTTTGAATAATGATATGCAAAAGACAAAAACAGGGTCCTCATTCCATGGCATGGCGTTCTCGGGCTATGAAAATGGTGCCTCCAAACAATGATGCCTTTAGACAATTTTGGCGATCTTTTAGCCCATGAAATGCAGGATTTGGTGATGTTTCAGCCGATGTAAAGCATAAATATAAATGGCGATCTTTCAGTCGGTGCGGGATCTAAATGAAGTTGGCGTTATTTCAGCTGATGGAAAGATTTAAATAAAGTATACATTATTTTAGCCGTGCTGAGACTTAAATAAAGTTGGTGATGTTTCAGCTGTGTAGAGATTTAATTAGAGGTGGCGATATTTCAGCCGATGTAAAGATTTAAATAAAGGTGGTGGTATTTCAGCTGATGCAAAAAATTTAAATAATGTTCGCGATATTTCAGCTGATGCGGGTAGAGACAATGCTTAGTCTTAGAAGACAGAAAGGTAGCCATATGCAATGCAAGAAAAAAAATCCGGATGGAGACAATGCTTAGTCTCGGAAGGCAGAAAGGTAGCCTTATGAAATGCAAGAAAAAATGCAGATGGAGACAATGCTTAGTCTCGTAAGGCAGAAAGGTAGCCTTATGCAATGTAAGAAAATACAGATGGAGACAATGCTTAGTCTCAGAAGGCAGAAAGGTAGCCTTAGGCAATGCAAGAAAATGCAGATGGAGACAATGCTTAGTCTCGGAAGGCAGAAAGGTAGCCTTATGCAATTCAAGAAAATGTAGATGGAGACAGTGCTTAGTCTCGGAAGGCAGAAAGGTAGCCTTACGTAGTGCAGAGGAAAAGAAAAGGTGAAGAGTAACAAAATATCTTAGCTGGTAGATGATAGCTAATAGTTGATTGCGTCATTGTGGGCGCTGGGGATGTCACGTGCGAAAAGCACTTGTAAGTGAGCGATGATTCTGGGAGTTTTACTCATGTAAAAAAGTGAGTACGTAACCGTATCTGATTGTTCTATGTCTTGGGGTGCCTGCATTCAAATAAACATCATGAGTTTTGTCAAGGGGGAATGTTAGTTGGTCTTCCTGTGGACTCCGCTCGTCCTACTCGGCTCTTTCTTTCATTGGGGTAGTGTCGCTAAAAAAAGCAAATTGATAATAGCCATTCATTATTTAGTAGTATAATTTAAAAATATGATGCAAATACATAATTTAAAAATGATTTTATTTTAGATGAACCAACGACTGCGACAAGGTTTAAGACATTGCGACCTCTTTTGCTCTAGAATTTGAGGGTCCTCCTTAAAATTCTGCCCCAGTTTACTGAGTTGGTGCCTATGACAACTGCGTGCGATGAATGGCTAAAAGTTGACTTCAGAATTTTGAGGGTCCTCCTTAAAATTATGCCCTAGTTTCCAATATTGGGGGGAAATGAAATTTTATTGAATTGTGACCGAACCCATAGGGCTGCCTACGTATCCCCTATTTAACCAGAATCAGGTCGGGCGTAGTTCAAATTACATTATAAAGAAGATGATAATGATTAAACATAATAACGCTTGACTGCATCTGAATTAATTGGCTTTGGCCGGACTTCTCAATCCGTTTCTTCGAGTATGAGGGCTCCTCATGTTAGGACCTGGTGAACCATGTGCGTGCCTTGCCAGTTAGGAGAGAACTTTCCTTTGGCCTCATCTAGATACGGGAAGATCTTTTTCAGCACCAACTGCCTCGGTGCGAGTTGTCTCGGTCTGACTCTTTTGTCGAAGCTCTGGACATCCTGTTCTAATACAATTGACCATGGGAAACTGCATTTATTCTTTTTCCTTCTATAACGGCTAACTGCTTATAGCGTCTCTTTACCCATTCTGCATCTTCAAGTTTCGTTTGCTATATAATCCCCAGGGAGGGAATCTCTACCTCAATGGGAATGACTGGCTCTGTACCATAAACTAACATATATAGAGTCGCCGTGGTTAATGTGCGGACTGTGGTACGGTATCCCAATAAAGAAAATGATAGCTTTTCATGCCACTGCTTGTGTTTCTCTATCATTTTTCTTAGTATCTTGTTAATGTTCTTATTGGCTGCTTCTAGAGCTCCATTCATCTGAGGTCTGTAGGATGTACAATTATTGTGCTTAATTTGGAACATCTCACACATTGCTTTCATCAGATCACTATTGAGATTGGAACCATTATCAGTAATGATTGACTCTAGGAAGCCGAACCAGCAAATGATACGGTCGCGGACAAAGTCTGCCAGAACCATCTTGGTTACTGCCTTATATGATGTTGATTCAACCCATTGTGAAATAATAAATTGCCACTAGAATGAACCTGTGCCTGTTTGATGCGGCAGGCTCGATAGGTCTGATGACATTTATTCCCCAAGCGACGAAAGACCATGGTGAGCTTGTTGCATTAAGCTCATTAGGAGGCACTTTTATCATATCTTCATGTATTCGACAACAATGGCATATTCGGACATACGAGATGCAGTCCGTTTCCATAGACATCCAAAAATAACCAGCTTGGAGTATTTTCTTTGTTAAGGCGAAACCATTCATGTATGGGCCACAGGTCCCTGCATGAACCTCCTCCAACAACCTGGATGCTTCATTTGCTTTGACACACCTTAGTAATCCCAAGTCGAGAGTCCTTCTATACAGAATTCCTCCGTTGTGAAAGAAGTGATTGGATAACCTTCGCATTCTGTGCTTTTGAATAGCATTTGCAAATTATGGATATTCTCCTATTTCCAAATATTTCTTGATGTCATGAAACCACGACCTTCTATCCGCTTCTTCCTCGACATGAGCATAGTAAGCTGGCTGATCATGAATTTTTATCGGGATTGGATCAATGAAGTTCTTATCTGGATGCTGAATCATGGATGATAGAGTGGACAACGCATCGGCGAACTCATTCTGGGCTCTAGGGACATGACGGAATTCAGTGTTTATCTACCTCTTCCTCAACTCCTGTACATGATGCAAATACGGGAGTATTTTCGAGCTTGTGGTTGCCCATTCTTTTCAAACCTGATGTATGAGCAAGTCGAAACCCCTAATTACTAGTAACTCTTAAATGTTCATATAAAGAGGCCAGCTTGATCCCTAAGATGCAGGCTTCGTACTTAACCATATTGTTGGTGCACGAGAACCTCAGTTCGGCAGACACCGGATAATGCTGACCTATTTCTGATACTAAAACTGCCCATATGCCAACTCCTTTGAAATTTGCTGCTCCATCGAAAAACATTATCTTTCCATCATAGGATTCTGCAATGTCTTCTCCTACGAAAGAGACCTCTTCGTCAGGAAAATATGCCATTAGATTCTCGTATTCTCCGTCCTCGGAATTTTTGGTAAGATGATCGGCCAGTGCTTGTCCTTGTTGCTTATTTCTCCCTGTTTCATCATGTTTTCCCAAAACACAACCGAATGCCCCATCCAGTACTGCAAGGTAAAGCAATAGAGATCTACCCGATTCGGGCAGAACCAGAACTGGCGGCATTGGCAAATATTCCTTGATTATGTCGAAGGCTTTCTAACAATCATCAGTCCATTTAGTGGCAGCGTCCTTCTTCAACATCTTAAAGATTGGCTCACAAATGATAGTGGACTGAGTTATGAACTGGCTGATGTAACTGAGTCTCCCTAAGAAACTCATAACCTCTTTCTTGTTCTTTGACGGTGGAAATTCTTGAATAGCATTAACCTTTGACGGATCCAATTCTATTCCTCGTCGACTTACGATGAACCCAAGTTTTTTTTTGGCAGGAACCCTGAATGCACATTTGGCGGGATTTAGTTTCAAGTTGTACCTTCTTAATCTATTGAAGAACTTCCTGAAGTCTTCCATGTGTTCAGTGGATTTCTTGGATTTGATGATGACATCATCTGCATAGACCTCGATATTTTTGTGTATTATGTCGTGGAAAATAGTAGTCATAGCCCTCATGTAGGTAGCCCTAGCATTCTTTAATCCAAAAGGCATCATCTTGTAACAATACATTCCCCACGGTGTATTGAAAGACATTTTTTCCATGTGTTCTTCGTCCATCCATAACTGATGATACCCAGCAAAACAATTGACAAATGACTGCAGCTTGTGCTTGGCGCAATTGTTAATCAGGACGTGTATGTTTGGCACAGGGGGAAGTCATCTTTTGGACTGGCCCGGTTGAGGTCCTGGTAGTCGACACAGACTCTGACCTTCCTATCCTTCTTCAACACTGGCACAGTGTTGGCTAACCATGTTGGATATTCCACTACCCTGAGGACCTTGGCTTTGACTTGTTTGGTAACTTCTTCCATGATTTTCAAACTCATGTCTGGCTTGAACTTTCTGAGCTTCTGCTTTACCAGCGGACATGTCGGATCTGTTGGCAGTTTGTGAGCTACAATAGATGTACTGAGACCGATCATATCATCATACGACCAGGAAAATATGTCCTCAGTTTCCTTTTAGAACTCCTTGTACTCTTCCTTTTCTGACAGTGACAGGTGAACACTAATAAGTGTTTCCTTAACATTCTCTGTATCCCCCAAGTTTACAACCTCAGTTTCGTCCAAGTTAGACTGAGGCCTATTCTCAAAGTCCTCAACCTCTTTAACGACCTCTTCTGGTATTTCATCCTCTTCTGAGTCTGTATCCATTTATTGCGTTATCTCATCGCATGTCGCATTCGTCGGTTCATCAAGATAAGTAATATTAATGTTGTGTAAATAAAGTAAATGATAGAGAAAATAATAAGAGCAATATTTATAAGAAACTAAAATACTTTGATAAATTCCATAACTGTTTAGAACATCGGAGCTCTTTTCAAAATTTAGAGATAATATGTAAAGGAAATCAACTAGCGAAAAAGTAAAAGATAATGCATAGTGCTTTGTTCAGCCTTGATGCCCCGAAGTTTTCCAGGCCTTGGTGGTTCTGATGGACCAATTATTGAGGCGTGCTCCTCGACTCACAGCTTGTATGGAAGGGCCTTCCTCCCCTTCATCCTCAAAAATGACCTGACATTCCATATCGTCATCTTCCAAGAACAAATTTTTCATTGCCACCCATGTCTCCTCATCTTCTATCCCATATATGATGTCTGCCGGTTGGATAGTCTGCCACAAGAAAGGTATCAGATGCTCTAGCAGATAGTAAGGGTCATGCCATGGTGGCAACCATTTCTTAAATTCTTCCCAAGTATATCCGCATCCTAACCCGAAGTTAGTGCCATACTTCTTCAGTATGATAGGTTTAGCGATTCCTTGGAGGTTCTTTCCGAGCCCTTTTCCACGTTCATACCCGCTACAATTTAGTATGCCTTCGATCTTGCTATCCCACCACGTATCCTTGTACACAACGTTGCCTCTCTCAATGTGACGGTATGTTTCTCCACCTAGTTTCCTTTTTTCTCCGATTGTTGGGATGGTCTGGTGACTGCATATGGGATTACTACCGTTGCCATGAATAATCACCTCTTGGTGATTCCATTCGAACTTTACTACCTGGTGCATGGTTGATGCTACAGCACCAGTAGTGTGGATCCAAGGTCGTCGCAGTAGTAAGTTGTAAGATGCTGGGATTCTATCACTTGAATCAACGTCGAACCAAGTTGGTCCCATTTGCAAACACGAACTGATTTCCCCAATAGTGGACCTTTGGAAACCATCAAAAGCTTTGACGTTGATAGCCCCATCCTTGATTTCATGTAGGCCCTTCCCTAACGCTCTGAGAGTCACCAATGGACAAATATTAAGGTTGTACCCTCCGTCAATCAAAGTCCTCGTGATGAAATAGGCTTCACATTGCACAGTGATGTGCAACACTTTGTTGTGGCTTAACCCTTCCGGGGGCAACTCATCCTTGTGGACAATAATTTTATGACTCTCCAATATCTTCCCTACCATTTTCGCCATCTCTCCTCCAGTTATGTTGCTAGGTATATATGCCTTACTCAGTATCTTCATCAAGGCATTCTTATGTGCATCAGAGCTTTGCAACAGATCTAGGATGGAGATCTGTGCCAGTGTTTTATTCAGTTGATCAATGACTGAGTACTCTTTTGCTTGTATCATTAGCCAGAGATCATTATGCCTAGTTTCAATAGGGCATCCGGAGGGCTTCTTACTCGATTTAACTATATGCTCCGAAGTATAAATCCTGCCGGTTCTGGTCATACCCTGCCTTGCAATTGCTTCTCTTGACCTAGTTTTTCCTTTCTTTCTCGCCTCGGTGGTGTAATCCCGAGGAATGTCCTGTGTATGGAATGGTGTTATGGCTGACATTGCTAGAGGAATGGGCACCCTTATTTTTGGGATGTAAAACAGCAAATTCAAATGGTACAGGTGCCTTTGAAGACCCAAACTCTACCTCAATTGGCTTTGCGGTCTTTGTAGATGACGGTGTTCTGTGCTCTAGTGGTATGGACCCATTTACTTCAGTATCCCAAGAGGGTAGGATTTGGACTACAATTGGATTCAGTGTGATTTTTGGTTTTTTGGGCTCGTCACCTTCGGCAATTAATCCAATCGACCCTTTGGGGTCCCAATTATCTTCCACCTCGATCATGTTCACACCTCCACCCTTATTATCAGGCAGGATATTATTGCGAACATTGGCAATAGGCTCCTTTACCAGGATGATTTTGTTGTCAATAAGAGCTTGGATTTTATCCTTCAGAGATCGGCATTCATTCAACGGTATGCCCCTTCATGACAGAATAGTATGAACATATTTTGTTTGGGTTGACACATAGGGATGGATTTTTGGGAGTTATGGCAGGGATTGGGGTAACGTAACCAGCAGCTTTGATCCTTTCATATAGCTAGTGAATTGGTTCGGCGATGGCGGTGTATTACTTGGGAGTTCTACGATCGAAGTTAGGACGCGGTCTAGGGAAGTTTTGGTGGGTGGGAGGTGATTGATAGTGAGATGGTTGAGCATTATAGGCTTGGTAGACGGGTGCGGGTTGGGAATATCTTAGTGAGGTAGGTTGATATGTCGGAGATGATTGGTAAGTAGGCGGTGGAACTTGGTAAGAGGGCATAGGTGCTTGGTAATTAGGGGTAGTTGATACGTAAGATGAGGTATTGGGTAAGCTTGGTATTTTACTAGGGATTTCATTCTCAGTACAACCATCACTACACTCACATCCTTTTTCTTAGACGTGCCACCCGAGTGTAGATCCTTGTTGGTAGTCTGTAATGCCTCAAAATTAGTGACCATACCACTTTTGATGCCTTCCTCGATCCTTTCCACTAGTTTGATGATGTTGGACAATTTCTGGCCCTCGATCAGCATCAATCTCTCGTAATACTATAGGTCCTGAGATCGGACAAAAAACCTGTTCATCTGTTCTTCTTTTAAGGCCTCCCTGACCTTAGCAGCTTCTGATCTCCAACGAGTAGCATACTTGCAAAATGTCTCTGTTGGTTTCTTCTTTAAATTCTGGGTGTATAATACATCTAGTGCATTCTCTATATTGAATCTAAACATGTCCATGAAATCGGACGCCATTCCCACCCACCGTGTCCACTTCTTGGGATCACCTTTCAAACTTCTTATGAAGAGCTTCATGCGAATCTTTTAATCTCTTCCGACACTGACCAGCTTATCACAGTATGTCCTCAAATGGACTCTGGGATCCCCTGAGCCATCAAACATCTCGAACATAAGAGGTTTGTACCCCTGGGGATGTTCGACATCTGGCTGAATGCAAATGTCCTCATAATTTAGCCCCTCAATACCTTTGTTTCCTTCAACACCCTGGACTTGGCTAGACAATTTCTTGAGCTCTACGACCAGGTTCTTGATGAGAGAGTCTTTGTCATCAGAATCTGGTGTTCTTGAAATAATTTGAGTGTATTGTGACATGGTTTCCACATAGATGGGGTGTGGTGGGGATAATCATTTAGTGGTTCAGGAATGAGGAGTGGGGTGTTGTTTGAAGTGTGACACGTGTTGCAATTTTGATGGGGAGTGGGTTGTTTTTGTGGTTTTGGGATGTTCTATGGAGGTATAGGATTTTGATCATTGGGGGAGTTGACATCTGGAGTAGTGAGGGAGAATGACAAACTTGCCAAGTTCCGAACTTGGTCCAATTCTTCTTGAAATTTCAGTAACTTCTGTTCAAGCTGGGTGGAACTTTCCTTGGACACCTGAATACCCTGAGAAATCTCTACCCTTTCAACTGAGTTCTCCTTCCTGATGTTGCTCAAGTCTTCCATTTTCACTTTGCTCTTTTTTCTAATAGGACTCGGACTCAGAGGTGGATGGCCGTTAGATCTTGTGGAGTAGGATGATGATGCCAGAGTGAACGAACTAACCTTTTGGAGAGGGGAATAAAACAAAAGGAAAAACAGAAAAGGTAATAATTCAATATGGGTTATGAGAAAAATATTGCAATATTTAAACACATAGTATAAGAATATAAATTGCATCCTAAATTTGGTGCCTCGTTGCGCCTGAGGTAGGCCTAGCGACAAGTTGATTTGGAGAACTTATAATGCTAAATGCCTCATTTTATTCATAAAAATAAGGCGAATACCAAAATGACACTAAAATTACATAAAGTAAAAATGTTACTATTGGCCATTAGCCTTGTTACATTTTAAAGCAAACCGAAAAAGACTCCTAACTACTTGGTCACAGAAGGACCTTCACCAGACGTGGCATCTTTAGCTCCATCGCACAACTTCACCAGCTCAAACAATCCCAGCAGTAAATAAGCCCTAGCCAAATGTCCTTCTCATTTCCCACAGTGTTCTGGCAATTTTCAATCCTCTGGATGAATTTTCTTTCCAACTCTACCAAACCTCACTCTAAATACCCTAGTCGCTTGTTGGCGCTAACAACCATATCCTTCTACTCTTCAATCAAATTCTAATTTGCTTCTTGAATTTCCTGATGTTCACTCTCATACTCTCTTATCCTCTTACGCAATTGGTTGTACTTAACTTGTATTTTAGCCATCTCGTTGATGACCCTTTGACCTCGAACAGATCCGGGCTGTCCTAACCCAGCATGATTTTCTTCTAACCAACCTGGATAGTATGGGGTATAACCGGCATGGTATCTGTCAGGTTTAATGGAATCCTTTCCAGTATGATTTTGCAATTCCACATGTGCTGAGCTTGACATTTGTACAGGCTATCATCGTCATGGAAATCGTCCCTGAAGTGACTCATTTTTTCAACCTTTAGTATGACCTGCTTCCTCCCTGCCTTCCTCATGATTCAGAGAGGGACATATGGATAATTTCCTCTTAGACCAATGAGTATAATGAATGGAGTGTCCCAAGAGTGGCTGATGATCTCTCCAGTAGGGAACCATTCGAACGTCCACTGCATTTTGTCTTCTTTCAGATTTTCCAACAACTCTACCCACCCTTTAGCGTCTTCCGATTGAAAAAACATGTTAGGCATATAGTTCATTCTCTTGGGATGGTGGAAGGCTATATAATCATTACACAGCCTTCGTGGAAGCTCTTGATGGTATTGAGCCCTTTGGAGATGTTCTATAATCCAGAGTTGGAGTAGTAAGTTGCAACCCTCGAAGTGGCTGGCCCCTCATTGACAGTTTTCCAACGCTCGGTATATCTCAGCAACAATCATGGGCACTATGCTAAAAGGCTGTCCTCCAATCCCTTCAATTAGTGTCATGATGACCATGGCTAGTCTTGTATGGATTCTAACATGCTTCATAGGAAACACAATCATTCCCAAAATGTAGAACATAAAGACGAAGACCCTCCTATGGATATGCCCCAATGAGGTGAGGGTAAATTCATCCGGGTAGGTATGGTAGGACTTGCTATAGCTGTACCTCTCATAGAGATAGTCGAAGGAAATGTAAGAGTACTTCAAACAAGTCAAGTCCGGGTTTTTCTTCAGTCCCATCAACTTAAGGAAACTCATACCCTTGCGATTTTCTAGCATAAGTGAACCCGAAGTCTCCCAAGGGATACCTGCTAACCCTCCTATTTCCTCGAGTTGAGGTGTCATTTTAAGATCCCCAGAGCGAAACACTGATCCATCACTATCCTAGAATAAGATTGTAGCCTCTATTATTTTGTTGTTAGGTTGGATCTCCAAAAGAGAAGGTAAATTCCCCAAATATTTGCGGACGAGAGTCTGGTCACAGGAGTGAAGGTCTTCCCGCCATCTTAGCAACCTTGGGTGAATGTGGGTTACCATGCCGAATCTGGGGATTTCGTACCTCATCTTATACAAAACAAAGTGTTAGACCCTTACCCCACCAGACTCGACTATTTAAACCAATAATTTGCATAAGCGAAATTTAGTTCTCCAAATAAATGCATAGAATATGGTGTTGTCCATTTGGATTCCAAGGAAACCCAGTGAACTTTGGACAAGGATGCCTTAAAGAGTCATTATGTGGACAACATAACTGACTCAGCTAGGTTTGATAGTGATGCATACACAGTTAAATAGAATAAGGTTTCTATGCATGATTTATTTAGGACGTTTGTAAGAGTACAGGAATCCTATAGGCATGGTACCTAGAGTACATTTGTTATTTTAACATGTAGACTATTTGACCAACGTGTGTATGCAAAAGCGCAGAAACTTAAAGACATGATTTCTAAGGCAAATGAATAAATTAAAGGCAGGATTTCGGAAGTAAACTTACAGTATGATATCTATTCCATATGCATAACATGAGAGCCCCTCCCCATTTTTTACTATACACCACATAGTTATTATAAATTATTACAACTTGAAGGAATCCAGAAAAATAACTAAATAAATTACATCAGAAATTAAAATTCCAACAAAGGAGAACCTAATTCAGACTCCTAGTCTGACATATGGAATAAACCAACTTCCAAGGACCTGATTTTCCAAAGCCTTTATCTTATTCAGGATGTGTCAAAGTTCCAAGGAACTTCAAGAGCACCAGACAATGCTTACACCCCAAATATCATTATAGGATCATAGTGTAGGGTGGAAGGGCCAGCCCTCAAATGTCCAAGATTAGAGGGAACTCAATGGCCCAAGGCAGGGCTCAAAGGAGGGGGGCAGAACTTAGAGGCTAGGATATGTGTAAGTGCAATAGAGGGGAATTAGGGAATGCCATGGAAGGTTGGGGGTCATGCCCAGCAATTGGGATGCTGGCACACCCTTGACCAACCTTTCAGATTTAGAAATAGGGAGTTAAGAACTGTTGAAGGTCAGGGTCAGCCCTGGACAACAATTTGGAAATGTCTAGGCTATACATTAATTCAGCACAAATAGGGGAATTGGGGGGAGGGGGTGTGGGGAATTCATACCAGCAGCAAGATACAAGGAAAGAGCAGGCAAAGGGCATACCGGTACACCTTCCATCCTATTTAGGGGGTTAGTGGGGCAAAAACGTAGGTCATGGACAACAATTCTTGTTGCTATGCCCTAAGTCCCCACACATAAACACATAGGGGAATGGGGTAGGGGGAAATTTTTTATAAGGAAGAGCAGCAGACAGTAGCATATAGGAAGTTCAAATCAGCTATTTAAACATTACAAAGAATAGAAAGAAGTCATGGGTGCAAGGATTGTAAATAAACACATTGGGGTGATACGGAAATTAATTAGGATGTACCAGTTTTAAAAGAGCAAGTAAATAGAAGCAGTAGCCTTGTAAAATACAAAGTTCGGTCAAGAATCAAGAATACTCTAGGTATAAGTACAGAAGAGAATTGTGATTTGTGATTTTTAAGTATGCTCAATCGTGTGTGCTGTGTTAAAGAAAGTCATGTATTTATAGTGTAGAAATCAAGCAGAAATAGCTAAGAAAATAGTTTGAAAATCAATCACACAAGGTTTTCCTTTAATTAAGGGGTTCTGATTTCAAACGAGCAAAATAAATAAGGAAAGTGGTTAATCAAACACTTTTAAAAGCAGTACAAGAAGGGGTAAATACACAATAGTTATTTAAGGGAAAGTTTTTGATAGTACACGATTGTGTAATTAAGGAAAGAGAATAAATCAAACAACCAATGAAATCAAAGTTACAGGCTTTACTCGAATGAACCAAGTCATAAAAAGGTAAAGAGAGGTTATACTTAAGAAGAATCAGCAACAATCAATTAACCCCAAAAAAGGATTTTGATTCAATCATATGTTGGAAAGCCTTTTGAAGAAAGGTTTTAACAAACACGTATAAAAGGAACTGTCATGCTAATCAGAAGAGTCTAGTATAGAAGAATTTAGATTCATAAACAAATAGGTTCAAATTCAGTACATAGATTCACAGTGAGTTTGAGAGAGTCCGGGGCTCAAATAGAAACTTAGTCCAAACACAAGACCAAACTCGCCAAAAACCCCAAATCATAGGGTTTTCAGCTTGAATCAGATGCAGAGAAGACAAATAACTGAAATAGGCTCAGAGGTCTCTTTCATAGACTCATGAGAAAACAAACAGGTAAAAGAGCAGGTTCGAAACAAACATAGTGCAAAAGATAATTTGAAACATAAAGAACATGTTACAAGGAAATCTTGGAACTTAAACAAATTTAGAAGACAAAGAGGTAGTATAAACTAAAGGAAACAGTAGATGAAACATGTTTATAAAGCACTCAAACAATGTCCAGAAGAAGGCAAATAAAGAATCAAGAGCTTAATAGAAAATACAGTTAAAGGAACACCGGGGTACACGAACGCATAAGATAAACGTGTGAAAGCATGATACAAAAACCAATAGAAGAAAGATTGGAGCACAATAGAAAAAACATGCATAACAAGGAAAACACAAGAACATAGGAGAAAGACAAAAGATGTAGAAAAGAGAACATAAGAACAAAAGCATAGACATGTTTACACAAACGAAAGAAGGAAGAGAGTCAGAGAAACATTTTGAACATTTCAGAAAACCCTAAAACTCAAATAAATGACTTTGAGAAACTTTTGAAAGAAACCTCGAAGATCATTTCACTCACCATCTTCAACCTCAATCTCATCGGAATACATGGCCTCTCAGGCCATGGATGGCTTAGACTCACCTCCCTCTTCTCTCAAACATCTGATACTCGAAGGTTCGAGGCCAGATCTCAAAGGTCTTCATTCCGACCTCCGCCGACTCGAGGTTACCATCTCCGTCCTGGCTATGGCATAACCTAGCCTCCTGAGCCTGATTCCAGCCTTATTCGACTTTGATTGGACCCTTTTCAAGCGTTTCTCATTCTAGGGTTCATCTGAAACCCTAGATCTTCGAGGTTTCTCTCTGATTCTCTTTAGATCTGTGTGTATCCCTGCTCTATTTTGAGTTTTCAAAATGTTTCCCTGACTTTCTTTTGAAAGAAGGAAGAGAGTTAGGGAAACCTTTTGAAAACTCAAAATAGAGCATGGATACACACAGATCTAAAGAGAATCAAAGAGAAACCTCGAAGAGCTAGGGTTTCAGATGAACCCTAGAATGAGAAAGGCTTGAAAAAGGTCCAATATAAGTCGGATAAGGCTGGAATCAAGCTCGGGAGGCTACATTATGCTGTAGCTAGGACAAAGATGGTAACCTCGAGTCGGCGGAGGTCGGAGTGAAGAACTTTGAGATCTGGCCTCAAACCTTCGAGTATCAGATGTTTGAGAGAGGAGGGAGGTGAGTCTAAGCCATCTATGGCCTGAGAGGCCATGTATTCCAGTGAGATTGAGGTTGAAGACGGTGAGTGAAGTTAGGGTTTCGAGAGAGTTCGAGAGAAATTCAGAGCGTTTTGGGATTTCAGGTTGGCGGGTCCGGTGAAAATGAGGGAATTAGGGTAGGTCATTAGGTTTAATTAAGGAAGGGTGAATCTTCGCCGTTCATCTCGAGTGATCAATGGTCCAGGTTTAGATGGGTAAGTGCGGAAGGGGTTGGGTTGTTTAAAAGAGTTCAGAGATGGGTTAAATAGGATTGGGCTGGTCCGAAATTGTGTCGATTAGGGGGATCAATTTGGCCATAATTTAAATGCAATTGGGGCTAGTATTTAAATAGCCAATTTTACTCCTTTTATTTTATAAAAATAGTAAAAATAATTTTAAAAGAAAATTGAAAGTATTGAAATAATTAATAGTATATAAACATTAATTTAAAAATAATGGAATCAATTCTATAGTTATAAACGCGATTAAATCTAAAAATAGGCTAAAATTACAATTATATGGCTTTTAGCTTTAAAAAAATACCAAATGAATTTGGAAAAATATATAACAATTACCTTAACTATATCTTGGTATAAATATGAGAATAAAAATAAATTACTCATCAAAATGATAATTTTGAGAAAACAACTATTGATTTATACTGTTAAAAATGGACAATAAATTTATTTAAAAACTTTAAAAATTTTCTAAAATGGCAAAAGCTTAGCTATGCTTATATATGCGTATATATGCTATTTTGAAAGTAAAATATACAGGGGAAAAATGGGTATCAACAATTCTTCAAATTAAATCTCCAGTACCTCAATCACTGAATCACTAAAATTCCCAAATCGTTCCAATTCTCCTTTAAGGTGCGTAGTCATTCTACTACCAAGCCCATATACAACCCTGCCACTGTCCCACTTTCAGAAAACTCGCTTCTTTAATCAACTAATCGACATGCACTTCCTGTACCTGGCCTTCTAGAAGTTTAGCCACCGTCTAACACTTCCCACATGTCTTTCCTCATCTTTTATTGTTCAATTGTTGACCCACAATCGCTACTAATTTTAAACCTTTCGGAAGATCATCTTCCTCATACCGTACACATAAGAAACGCTAATTCAACCCTGAACTACCGCACCATGCAATATTCGACTACTGCATTTTCAATACTATTTCACAATAGCTTGCCCCAAAGGAAAATTGTAGAAAATCCTAACACCGATGAAATAAGTAAGTTTAATAAGTATAATGACATGTCATCATAGATGAGAATTCCCCCATGATCGCAGATACTAAGCCTTGTTACTCCATCATCCTAAATCTGCACATTCTTAGTCTGATTGCCTTTTCCCAGCCGGAAGTAAAATACTGAATCTCTGAATCACGCACTGGATAAACCTCCCATCAAGACATACACTGCCCCGACACATAGGAAAACATCCTACCATCATATCAATACCGTGGAACAATAGTTTATAGCATCATGGCAACTTTTTCCTAGCCTCAGAGCTCTCAAAAGTACCGCTACTCAGCTGAAACAACAGAATATCCCTCTACAATGCGATGATAATAGATTAGCCAGCTATACAGGGGAAAACACCCCATACTGCATCAGTAGTAACATATCAATTCTTCAATTCTCGATTTATAACAAGCGGTTCGCGTCGCACAAGATTGAATATGAAGGAATTAAAGGCATAAGCCTCCATGGATCAACTCGCACGATAAGGAAATTAATAAGCGAAATACTCCTAACAGTCTTGCAGCCTCCCAAGGATAAGTACAGACAGCTCCGTACAGTTCCGAGAGACCCTACTAGACTTGCTCATGGCTCATGAGACCCTAGGAACCTAAACCTTGTTGTCACGACCCAAAATCTCCTCAGGGTCGTGGTGGGGCGGGACACCACTATCAGGCAAGCCAACCGTTAATACTTAATTGAATTTCTCATTTAAATATTTTTGAAAACATTCCTTTTATGGTTTTAGAACAATACACAGTAAGTTCCTATGAAATAGTAATAATAATGAAACATTTAACGGCTTTTAAAATTCTGAATAACTTAAATACATTTCCAGAACCCGGTGTCACAAGTGCATGAGCAATTTCTAAGAAAAACCGAATAAAATACAATAGCTATCTGAAATACAATTGGATGAAAAATAAATAGAATCCTGAGAAAGACTATAATAGATGCGGGTCACCTCGAGGAAATACAGCTCACCTAGTCTCTGTGTCAACCTTGCTGCTACACCCACTGGGCCACAAGAGGTTCATGAGCCTGTGCAACAAAAATGCACAGAAGTGTAGTATGAGTACAAAAACTATGTGTACTCAGTAATTATCCCGTCTAATCTCGAAGAAGTAAAGACGAGAGGTCGACTTCGACACTTACTAAGGGTCCAATAATGCTATACCAATAATATGTTAAATTGTGAATTTTTATAAACATGATTATAATTCGATAGGTTGAAGCAATTGACCAACTCTTCCTTTTATAGGAAATTTCCAAATTCCTTTTCATCATTTAAACAATCATTCTCAAGCCAGGAATATGCTATAATAACTTTAATAAGTTTCAAGGCAAGCAATACAAGCATGCGCAAATCATGCTGAGGCGTACGACCCGCTCCAACATAAAATAAATTGTACACCCCCGAGGGTCGAACGACGCTAACCATAGATGCATCTATTACCCCGCACGTGAATCATACATGCGACACAGTCAAATATAAATAAACAAAACAAATAGGCATTCAAGAATTCATTAGGGAACAATTATCCAAAGAAATCCAATCCTCTTTTAACAATTCAAGAAAATGAAGTTGAATCTTTTTATAAATTTATTTACTAATTCGATGTGATTTAAGAAAATGAAATGTCAGTAAGTTTACAATTAATCCAAGTATAACATGCTTTTGGGTCCTACACTACCCGAATTATTGCATAGTAGTAGCTACACACGGACTCTCGTTACCTCGTGCATACGTAGCTCCCCACAAATAGGAGAACATAACCAATTAATTTACCTAAGGGGACAATTCCCTTTTACAAGGTTAGAAAGGAGATTCACCTCACTCTGAAGATCCATAACCGGCTTTCTATGCTCTTCCAAAGACTCTAATTGATGCACAACGCTCCAAACTGGGCAATAAATATGTTATTATACGATAAACTTCTCATATTAATCCAATTTATAACAATTCCTAACCCCGATCGGAATGTTGACAAAATTGCCCTTGGGCCACGTGCCCGGATTCCAAAATTTTTTGGAGAAAAACTTTATCCATAACCTCACAAACTCAAATATGTAATTTATCCTCAATTTCTTACTCAAAAACATGGTAAATTCCAAGATTATCAATTTTCTAGGTTTTCCCCTAAATCCCAAGTTTCTACAAATTTACATGCTAAAATCCATACATAATGGACGTATTTAACTCAAGATGGATGAGATTAGCTTACTATATCGTTGCAGATGAAAAACCCCACTTGAAGCTCTCCAAAATCATCCATGGTAAGAGAAAATGAGAGAAAATGGCCAAATCCCGACTTTAAAACAACCCCCACTGCCTCCAGCACTCTTCGCACCTGCGGTCCTATGACCGCTTCTACGGTTCCGCAGGTGCGGTTCAAATATTGCTTCTACTGTTCCTCACCAGGCAACCCTTTTTAGCTTTTGTGCCTTCTCAACCGTAGGTACCGTCCCGCATCTGCAGAAAAATGACCGCATCAACGATCCTGACACTAAGAGTCCAAAACTACATCTGAAGTTCAATTTCTCACTTCTGCGGTGAACCCTCTGCAGAAGCGGTTATACCAGCAACCAGACCCCTTCAGATATCATAAATTAAAAATTTCGATCCGCTAATCGCCCGTAATCTATCAGAGGCCCCCGGGACCCCAATCATACCAACCAATCATAAAATACATTACGGACTTGCTCGAGGCCTCAAATCGTATGAAACAACGGTAAACCATAACTTATACCCTAATTCAAGCTTTATGAACTTGAAATTTTGAACTTCTACATTCGATGTTGAAACCTATCAAATCACGTTCGATTGACCTCAAATTTTACACACAAGTCATACTTGACATTACAAACCTACTCCAACCTCTGGAATCAGATTCTAACCTCAATATCCAAAAGTCGACTTCCGGTCAAACATCTCAAAAATCTTCAATTTTCTATCTTTAGCCAAATGACTTATAAATGACCTACGTACCTCCGAATTGACTTTCGATCGCGCTATAACTCCAAAATCACCATACGGAGCTATTTCCAGACTCTAAATTCCAAACGGAGATCGATAACATTGAATTGCACTTTTGAGCCAAACTTATGAAATTTCTTCCAAAATGCTAACTTCCGCAATAGGTGCCAAAACGCTCCCGGGTCATCCAAAACCCGACATTGGCATACGCCCAAGTCCAAAATCACCATACGAACCTGCTGGAACCTTTGAATCCTAATTTTGAGGCCGTTTACTCAAAACTTCAATCTTAGCGAATTCATTAAACTTAAAGCTTCTGAAATGGGGATTCGTTTTCCAAACCAACTCTGAACTTTCCGAAATTTAATTCCGACCATGCGTACAAGTCATATTACCTCAAATAAAGCTTCTCATGGCTTCAAACTATTGAACGACGTACTAGGGATCAAAACGATCGATCAGGTCATTATAATTTCCGATTGCCTTTTCCGACCGAGGTCGGTCGGAAGACCTAAAATTAAATCCCCTTAACCTTAGCGTTGTTCCTTCTCTTTTCTTTCTTTCTAAGCTCTCATAATCTACGATGTACCATTAACTTAGCCTCTAGAAAACCAAAATCGTACTTCACCCATTGAAGACCACTCCTCTCGTTCACCTCAACCAGTCGTGAATCACCACTGAAAATCGGTCTAAATCTGAGTCAAAAACAGCTAAAACTCTGCAGAAAATAACCATAAGAGAAACTCCAAATTACCATGTAAACACACCAAAAATACCATAATACACCACCTAAATATGTCGTGATTTCACGCCAGCGAGTTTCGATAGAAGTACGAAGTCCATCGGGATCTTTCCCGTTACTTTGATTTCACTATACCAAAGCAAAGAGGTCAGGTTCTTCAATATTAAAGATTAAAAATCTTATTGGTTTTCTCTACTGGTTAATTGATATTTTATGGGATTTAAAGAGATTTGAGCCATGGCAATGTTGTTTGCCTCACTAGAATCTGTTGTTTCTGCTGAATTTACCACCATTTCTCCGCTGATTTTCTTCCTTATTCATTTGTTCAAGGTATTCCTTAACCTTCTACCTTGTAACTTTGTGTAGATCAATGGATTATGCATGTTGCAGATTGAGTGTTGTTGAAGTAAGGTCATTTATTTCTCTTTGTTGAAATTGACGGGTTTTTATGATTAAATTCACTATGGGTGTGTTTGGTATGAAGGAAAACTTTTTCCAGAAAATATTTTTTAGTTTTTCATATTTGGTTGGCTTAAATATTTTGAAAAATATTTTCCTTAGCAACTCATTTTCGTCCAACTTGAGGAAAATATTTTCCTTATCAAGAGAAGGAAAAATATTTTTTAAAACTTCTTCTTAACCTTCCCCACCTTATCCCCCAACCCACCCCCACACCCA
>MU766169.1:134740-230108 GCA_026770625.1 Nicotiana glauca | reverse complement strand
GTCAATTTTTAGAGACTTGGGAAGGGGGTGGGGGGGGGGGAGAGGAGGAGGGGTGAGGAGAGTTGCATAAAAAATATTTTCCTAAAATTTTTTTTTACTCTTTAACCAAACAATAGAAAATATTTTTCGAAAAATGTTTTCCACTCACCAAACCAACAAAGGAAAATAAGTTATTAAACCACTCATTTATCCAGATGGTCCACTCTAAAATAGTACCACTAGATATAAGTGCTGCAAAGATAGGCATTGGAAGCTTGAATGGATAAATAATACCTAAATGTGGCTCTTGTCCCTAGTAGAATGAGATTGTTAAGCAATCCGAACAGCCGATGGATGGAGTAAGGGAAGCTAAAAGTAAACGAACGTCTTCTTGAAGTTTTCAGAATAAAGTGATAAACAGAAATATTAGCATAGAAATAAGAACATAGTTAATAAGACATTATGTGTAAAATGTGATACATGGATGACAACGGTAAAAAAATTACAGTATTATAGAGTCTATAGTCGAGTAAAGAACGAGACGAAAGGTGGCAAGCCTTGAGACAACAAGAGAGTATAGGCCATAAAGTCGTATACTCATTTCTAGAAATAATTTCGTGATGCTAACGTGATTACCATAAGAAAATGTTATACCCCAGAGTAATGGAAATCAGTATGGGCTGGTGAACAAGATAAACTAAATATGAACTAAGGACTGAGTGATTTTATGATAGTTGGCATCATGGAAATTTCAAAGATTATGTTCCATCAATAATATAATGGACAACAGAAGAATAACCCTTAAAGGTCATTCAGGAAGACGCTTTCCTAAAGCAAAGCAATATGAGCAAAATTAAGCTTAAGGGGCTGTATGTGCCAATTACACTATGAGTGTCCCCCTGTGAGTGAGGAATTTTGTTATCCTTGGTAGAGAAAGATTACTGAAGGTTAGTAATGGTTCTTTCTAGAGATGTTATTGATAGATAAGGAGCTAGTGCGAGACGTAAGTTAAGACAAAGGAAAGAACCCAAAAAAGATTACGTGGAATATTGATATGAGAATGGGCCAACGAGTAATTAGTAGTCAATTCAGTAAAAGCCTAGTTATCACTAGACAAGAGGTTACAGATGAATCAATAGATCATACAAAATAAACATAAGTGAACCCCAACATGGGGAATTAAGTCTCACAGATATGACATTATGGCCCTTGAAAAATATTCAAATAGGAGTTTGAGTAGTCAAAGGTATCGTATGAGTGTTACGAAGATAAAAGAGAGTGCCACTGGGAAGACAATCAAAATATCATCTTAGAAGCAACCTTACAAGTACAAGGGCGTAAAGGTAAGTAACTACGGATAATTATAGGCGATGAAGGACATCAAAATTTTTGTCAAGTATGAAATATAATAAGCTCGCAGATTTACAAGAGTCAGAGGGTCCTCCGTGAATACTAAAATGAAAAACTAGCTGAGGCCTAGAGATGGGCTAAAAGCTGGAGGAAAAATGAGAGAAGAGTCGCATAGGCACTTGCTAATTTAGAATCATACATGCTGCATAATGAAAGGTAGCAATAGTTACAAGATTGGAAGGATTCCGACCTTGAGTCATGGTATGTGAAAGAGGTCTAAAGGGGGTAATGCCCTGGCCTTTGGGGATTAATTCACTGAACAATTACCTAGATAGCAAGAGGAGTACTAGAGTATTCGCAAGAGCTATGGGTAATTATTTGTTAGTGGGAGATTAACAGGTTAATCAAGATATTAGTGAATAATTAATAAAAAATGGGGATAAACATAAGGTGCCTCAACGTGGAAGCCACCAAATCCAAAGAATATGACTCTTAAGTTCACATATATGTGTCGTAATTAGAGGCCTTTATTAAAGGATTAGTCATCCTAGTGGGGCCCACAAAAATGTTAAATATAACCTTTCAAATTCACAAAATTAATTCTTCTCATCTACAAAATGAAGAAGAAAAAACAGCAAAGGTTATGGTTTGCAATAGAAACGTAGTTGCTTCAAACATTTCATACAAAGACCATTTAATATTATAGCAACGTGGGATTTGTGATTCTAAGGGAGTACAGTACAATCTTTGTCAAGAATATCATACGAATTTTTCTCTACTTCGATTCGCCGTTACATATTGTCGCAAAAGACATGTGTTAAAAGAATTGTCAAGATAATTGGTTTAGGTATGTTAAGGCCATCTCTTCTTTTTTTGGCATGGCCCAACTTATATAGAAGAAAGAGCAAATGCATAGTTTTCCTAAACGACTCTATTCATAAAAACTCGAGACCCAGAGGATGCGAAGCTGTGACAGAGTTCCCTCCCTCGGAGCCCATCGAGGTTCTACCTAAAGAGGATGTAGATCGAGGCTAGAGTAAAATGGGGAATTCCCAAGGCTCACGGCTAAGTCTGACAAAATCGGCCTACCCAAAACCTGTGTCAAGGTGTCACATCTAGCCATCCCATCTCTATGCCTTTACAATTAATGTATTTGTACTATAATAGGATTATCCTCCTATATAAAGGGGATACTCACCACATTATAAGGGGTTGTTGCTGCTCCAACTATTCTACACAAGATCAATATCAACTCTCTCTCTCTCTCTCTCTCACTTTTCTCTCTAACTTACTCGCTCGAGGCTACCTCTTTCATTTTTTGCTTTCATACTTGTTCTTCACTTATTGCATGATATTGGCCATAAAAAGCCTTCTCTAATGATATCCTAATTATTATCCCTTTCTTGATTATCCTCGATAGCTCGAGCCCGAGCCTAAACATCGACCTCGAGGCCTCTCATCGGTCAGTCTGAGGCCCAAACAGTAAGCCCCTCGGTTTGATTATAACCTTGTTTTAGTTGTATTTCCTCGTCAAGCTTCACATAATTAGCATCAACTGCCTTAACAACTAGCATAAAAATAGATCACATATTTTTAGAGTCCCACTAACAAATTTAATTGTTATTACCATTTTCACGATAAAATGTTTGGCGCCCACAGTGGGGATAAAAATAATAGTGATTATTTTCTTGATGGTTTCATTGCACAACGCAAGTTATCATTCACACTTTTTCTTGTCCAAAAGTTTTGATTTCAGGTCAAAATGTTTGGCTCAGTAAACAGAGTCGAGAATGTGAACCTTGAAAACTACGGAGAAAATGGTGTGGCTGTTCCAGTTGTTGGAGCGCCGCTGCAGAACCCTGATAACGCACCTAGACCAATTCCAACGGACGTGGATTCGCAAGACGCACAGTAGGTCAACGAAACCTTACGCACCGGAAAGAGAATACGACATGGAGACCAGCAGGAAGCCCGAAGAACCCCAACTCGGGAAGAACTGGAAGTTAGACTTCATGTTATTTTTGAAATGTTACAGGCATAATAGCTGGCTATCGCTCAGCTACAAAGCCACCTGAAGACTCCCAGCACGGTAGTACTGGGGATAGTTCTACCGTGCTGGCATAATAGCTGGCTATCGCTCAGCTACAAAGCCACCCGAAGACTCCCAGCACAGTAGTACCGGGGACAGCTCTCCCAGCCAAATAGGTACCTGAGAGATCAACCAATAACAGATCAATAGCCAACCCTACCATCATAAAAACGCTCGAGGATCTCATGAAAAGGATCGGATCAGATGGGAAAATGATAAGAAGCCAATGACAAGAAGGTCCAGACCTACAACTCCAGGGTTGATTAAATCCAAGACCCACCGCCAGTCCTTAAGGGTATGGATTTGAAGAAGTTCATACAAAGATCGTTCCCCGAAGAAGCGGCCCCGTAACCTATTCCAAAGAAGTTTAGAATGCTGAAACTCTCTAAGTACAATGGGACCACAGACCACACTGAACACGTTACTGCCTACACCTGCGCGATAAAAGGCAATGACATAATAGACACCAAGATCGACTCCATCTTACTGAGGAATCTCGGGGAAACGCCCTCGAAGGGGGACATAATATGGGGTCACAACCTAGCTCCCAACCATATATATTCATTTTCCATGCTAGCAGATTCCTTCATAAAGGCACACGCCGGTGCCGTCAGAGTATCAACATGGAAGTCCGGTGTATTCAAGTTTGAACAGAGGGAGGATAAAATGCTGCGAGACTTCATATCTCATTTCTAAAAAGAACGAATGCAACTACCCCTAGTCTCTAATGAATGGGAAGTGCAAGCCTTCACTCAAGGCCAGAACAAGCGGTGCTCAGTGGCATTGGAATAGTTAAAACAGAACTTGATAGAGTATCCATCTACGACCCGGTCGGGCGCCCACAGCCGATACTAGTCACAAATCAGAGTCGAGGACGTCCAGCTGGGAGCTCCCTTGTGCTCTGTATACCCAAGCAAGATCCTGGCAAAGAAATCGAAAAAAAACAAAGAAATATACCAGCTGTATGCCTAAGATAGAAGGAATACCCCAAAACATAACCTATCTCGCAACGGTCGGAGAATGGATCAAGGATAATATCCTCAAGGGCCCATATATAGATCCATGTTTCATGGAGATGCAAGGACAACGGGGGCACCTCGCCTACCAGAATATAGCTCCAACGTCATTGTAGTGGTCATCGTGTTCATGATCAGTGAAACTAGGGACACTAAAGGGCCCATTCTTATCCAGTCGGATCCTTCCTGGAGGAATCACAACTCAGTATGTGAACTTTATAATACGCACATCCATAGGACTAAAGATTTCCACCAACTCTGCAAGGAAACTGCCAAGCTACCCAATAAGAGTCACCTTCAAGGATTTTTTAGCAATAGAGGAGCTCAAGCTCAGTTTCGAGAAGAAAGGCGGCCAAGAAGAACGAATCAAATGGGCCACGACATACCATGACATTGAAGGAGCGCTAAAGCACTCCACGAACTTGTGAAGGGGAGGAAAAAAATATCAGTCACCAGAGAAAAATAGACCCGGGGATACGTACCCAAAGATTCTCTCGCATTCGGAAAAGAATGCGACGAAATCTCACCCCAACCTTATAATAATGCATTGGTAACTTTCTTCCTCATTTGTTCATTTCAAATAAAACATGTGCTCGTGAATTTAGGTGGACCGACAAACATCATCGGGTCAAGGATGATACAGTAGCTTGGGCTGCCAAGCCAAATCATGCCTACCTCTCAAATCATTGGCGGATTCAACATGGCGATCGAAACAACGAGAGGAGAGACCGTTGTATCATTCAACATGGATGACACAGACCGGAATGCCAAGTTCCATATTGTAAAAAGAGACGCAAGGTATAAGCCCTATTTGGATGGCCGCGAACGCACCACGTAAAGGAGATACCGTCCCCTCTTTTCCAAATGATGAAATCCCCAGCAAAAGGCAGAATTAATACCATCAACGGGGAACAATACGTAGCAAGGGAAGTGTTCACGCTACGTAACGTAGCACCAACATAATATCTCCACTCTCGAAAGAGTCAAAGGGTAATTAAACTATGTCTTCGGCTAAGCCCGATTAAACACAATGGAGGGTCGTACAGAGTCCTCGCTCCAAACAACAGGGACCCATCAAGTCTCCGAGCATTGCCTGCGCACCCCGCGATAGGTCAAGACCACCACCCTCTTTCGTTATCTTACACTAACCTATATGCAGGCGCCTGGTCAGGGCGGTCGAAAGTGTTAACTCAACCCGAAGATCTGAAGGCCTTAATAACATCCGTTGCACTCTTTCTTAATAGGGCAACGCGCCACCTAAGGAGGATCCGAAAAGCTTGGAGGGCTTCTTTTGCAATCAAACCCGAACATTGGAGGGCACCCCTTTTTGAGAGGCCATCCGCTCGAAAGAGACATGAACAACGGACAAAGTTCCAATAGAAAATAATGTATCGGGCGAAACGGTCAAATGAACCGTGTCCACATAAGCCGGGCTCACCGCAACAAAACAAAATGTACTTATGCCAAACAATTAAAGAACATATTTCACCGAAACATCTCATACTCCAAAGGAAATTTAGCATTTTCACTAAGATGATTCCTTCGCCGAGGACGTTCAAAAAAACTCAGAGATTAGCGCCAACAACTCGGCGCCCGCATGAAATTAGGGTCGGGACTCCAAACTCGTAATCCCCCAATGAGTCAGCACAAAAATTATGAAACATATCCAAAAGGGAAAATTGCCCCAAACACTCAGAGACTAGCTGCATAAACCCGGAAAACGCATCACCCCAGGGTCGGAATCTCTGAAAAATGTAAAGCCTCAACATGCACGACAAAACTATAAGAAATCAATATGCATTAAAAAACTATAAGACCTCAACCGACATGGAAAAAATGTAAGACCTCAACAAGCATGGAAAAAGTGTAAGACCTCAACATGCATGAAAAAGTTGTAAGACCTCAATATGCATGAAATTTTTAAGACCTTACTACAGGCATAAAGTTTGATCCCGAAGTTTAGGCTATATGTTGAAATTTTAAGACTCACAAAAGGGCATACCCTCTATGTAGACCCCTAAACTACCACACTCGGGATCTAAAATGGCTCCGGCTAAAAATAAATGACTACAGTCAATACGACTGCACCAGCCAAATTAACACGACTCGGGGACACCCGACCATCGCTATAAAATCACAGGCCATTACTTGGAATCTACTTTGAAAAATCCCAGTTAAATAGGCTACCTTTGACAGGCAAATGAGTTTTGACCAAGTCAGCTCCAAATCATAAGGCTTCGAGCGACTCAGACTACGATCTAACCCTTCTGAGGTGCTCGAACATCCCCGCAAATGACTTAAAATGTAGGTTCTTCCCAAATAGACAATGAGTCAAGAAAAAATATTACAAAAGTCCTTAACGAGAGGAAAACATAGCCTACATATGCCTAAGGGTAAAGCGTAAGAGCCATTGTCGCTTGCCTAGTGAGCCTCAGGGCCACACACACTAAGCGTTCGCAATGACCAAAAATGTAAGAGCCACTGTCACAAGCTTAAAAATTTGAAAGCTTGAGGGTCAAAGTGAGCTCGTGTCGTAACCCAATTCGGAGACTGGATCTAAAATAGTTAACTATAGATGAATAAAGGCAAATCGTAAGAGCCATTATCGATAGCTCATGAGCCTCAGGGCCACAAAAATACAAAACTTGAGGTTCAATTGTGCTCGAGTCGTAATCTGACCCGGAGACTGAACACAAAATAGTTAAAATACAAATACCCAAGGATAAGGCGTAACAGCCATCGTCACCTGCCGATCCAGACACAAAAGCTTGAGGGTTGAATGGGCTCGAGTTGAAGCCCCACTCAAAGACTAAACCCAAAACAATTGAGGAAAGGCATAAGAGCTCTAACGCCAGCTTACACTAAAGGCCTTATTGACCGAACGCGTAAGGGACCCCGGGCATGCATGATGAGCCCCAAAGCCATATTACGAGTATAAGTATTCTCACCAACTCTGAAACCAGCACACCTGGTCAGAAGTTAAGCACAAAGAGATACATAGGAAATAAAGCTTCAAGTTCTCTTCTATTTATATACATAAAAAAGTGCATCGTCGATATATAGACGCGCTTTGGAAATATCACAAACAAGATGGCAGAGTCTACGCCCCGCCCCTAAAGGCTACGGCCTACCGGCCTCATCTTCACTCTCCGCGGTGTCGGACAGAAGTGACCGAGGATCACGCTCGTCCTCCCTCAGTCGAGCCAAATCTTTCGGGAGAACAAAACCCCTGGCGCCAATCTCTTCAAGTACCCTTTTTCAGGATCTACAACGAACATATTCCTTGATCCTCTCTTCACGATCGAGGACCCTCTTCAACTCAGCTTGGACATTAGTAGGATCCTTCAAATGAATATCCATCTCCTGATTAGCCTTAGTCCGGCTCAATACTACTTCAACCTGAGCATCGACGATCTTAGCCTTGACCTTTGAAAGTTCATACTCGAGCTTCGTGATCATATCCTCTTGAACTGAAGCGTTGTCACAAGCCTAATGGAGTTGGGCGTTGAAGGCAGGAATTTTAGTCAAGTCACCTTTCTTCTCTGAAGCTTTAGCCTTCTCTTGAGCTTTTAGCTCGTCACAATCATTCCTAACTCGGTCATCTTCACCATTAAGGTGCTCCAGAGCCTCCATCTTTTTCTGCAACTGAGATAGGCAAAAAGTTAACCCAAAAGCTTAAAAATTAAAACCCATACCACAGGGAATTACCTGATCTATCAAATAGCTCTCGGAATTCGAGCTCCACCTCATATCTCTAGTGCATCAACTCAACTTCCTTCTCCTTGCAAAGGAGACTAAGGGGTCTACCCTCATAGAGATATTTCCAGAGCCTAGCCCCATGACGGAGCAGCTAAGACCTATGCCTTTCAAAGGCCTGCAGAAGAAAAACTCGATAAGGAAAGGAAGACACGAGATGTGGAAGCCCTGTGCCAAAACTCACAGAGAAGTGAAGCTGGCGGACGTCCTCGAAGGCCGAGCACACTTTTGTTGATCCATCCCCCTAGACCGTGGAAGAACCAACCTCGGTCGAAGCATAATCACTCCGAGGAACATGTGCTCAAGAACGAGAGACTTTGGGTAAAGTAGGCTTGGGCGATGTTTTCTCCTTGAAAATTCGGACCCGTTTTGCCCTTCTAAGAGCTCCATCACACTGCAAGTTCCCATTTATCACTATTGTCCTTTGGCTCAGGAACTGGAAACTCCTCTCCCTCTCCAGAGGAGCAAAACCTCACCCTTGGGGACCTTCCGATACCTAAGATGGCAAGGTTAGTACATAAAAAGAGAAAAATGTCGAAGGACAAGGTAAATGCTTCCCATCTACCCTGGGACACAGCTCGCCACTTACGCTCGTTACAGATAGAATGGGTCGCTAGCTTTTGGACCCAGCCGAGCAGATCAGGAATATCGCCCGGTGCCCATGAAATTGCTCCAAAAAAAGAAGGAAATGCGATTACTAACCTAGCTTTTACCATGAGCAAATAGGAGAAAGCAAGAGACGTTTCACTCACTCGTGTAATTCCATTCCTCGGGGAATGGCATAAGTTCCACAAGTATAATTTCAGTCATCCATGTCCGGATGAATCGACTAATCCACTCTCGATCTCCATCTCCTCATCATCAATAACAAAGGGCGTGGACGAACAACACCGCAAGGTTAGTAGACATCGATGGTGAAAGGTCTGTACAGACGGACAAGGTGACTTAGCGTGTATTCAAGCCCTGATTTCTCCGCAAAGAACCTTATCATCAACACTATTCACCAAAACAACGGATGTATCTGTTCCAGAGTAACCCGATACTTTAAACAGAAATTGAGCACTAACCTATCAAGGGGGGCTTAGCGCGAAAGGTTACAAGTACACGTTCAGGAATCTATCGGCGGGGTTCGTGATACCCTCATCCAGGGGAAGTGCCTGCAACGCTACCCCCTCGCCCCATCCCCAGTCTCTCCTTACTTTTTCCAGATGCTCCTCTCTTATTGAAGACACAGTCTTTAGGGTAAACTCCCGTTGATCCTAAGCACTGTAATGGAACTCTCCCCTCTCTGCCAGGAAGACCCTAAAGTAGCAATCATGGATATGATTTAACTAGCAAACTGAAGTGGGAACCTACATGAACACTTTGGCACTTAAGGTCACAAAGGACTCGATGCCAAAGCGGAATGATAGCTATATAGAATAATGGGATCTTCCAAGAAACGGGAGCAACCCCATATATATGTGGGGAAACAACAACGATTCAACAACCCAGGTTAGGCCCCGAGTGGCTAACGACTTTAGAATGGGCTCCGAGGTGGTACCCGACCCCAAGTACCTCGGCCAAAAGGAAGCTAGGATTCAAAAGGTCGGCGACATCATCTCCAATCTTGAGAAGGTATCCGATCTCGTAGGTTTCTCCCAAAAAAAAAGTAAGGCTCCGTCCGTGAGGTTTTGACCTTAGGACGTCACCCGTCCATGGGCAAACTCTCCATATAAGCCCATGTCCGATGCCTTAAAAGGTTATCTACATTAAGTTCAAAGTAAATCTCCAGGTGCCCGAAGCTGACATACAATCAGAGACCACCCTCAAAGATTTAAAGGTTCGATACTCCATCTTCATACGGTTTGAAGGTCCTGATGATCTGAGTCTATCTGATCTCTTCAGTCTTGGTATGAGGAACCATGGTAGGCTTGAAAAGGAGCCATTTCTGTCGACCAAAAAGCAGGAAGGATATCAACGATCATCAACAAAGGCATACATTCAAAATCCCCGCAAATGCATGAAAATATGGCATATGTCAAAAGCAGATGTAAAGAAGATGCCTTTATAATTCATGAATATTGGATTACAATGGCCATCGGGGGGTCCTTACATGAATTAGAAAAGCTCTTAAGGAATCCTTACATAGAAACAAAGAAACAATGTGCCATATACCCATGGAGAAAACCTAAGAGCCTAGTCTACTCTCGAAGATCCACTTCGTGCAACAATGCCTCCGAGCACGCTTCCTTAGAAGCCTTGTCTCGGCCTAATATCCCTACACGATAAGTCGAGAAGTAGGGAGGGATTAAAAAATTCCATAGCCCACCAAAGGTCGAGGACCTTCACTGACCAAGAGAACCTCGGAGAGACAACAGACTGGGCGCATATCAGCCTCGCTTTCACGACCACTTTGAATCCACTTCTTGGAACATTGAGCCGTGCAAACTGCCAGCCCGGGGCAAATCGCCACGTCGAGCTGGGGTATGAAGGTGAGCAACGGTGTATAATTCGAGCTCCCTTGTGAGCATCGGTATATAGTCCGAAGAACATTCTAAAGCGAGGAAAGTCAACCCTCGTACATCATCATATCTAGCCAATAATGACAATAACAGTAGACATAAGAACAAAAACATCCGCGACAAAATGGTATAATCGTGCTCGCCACGACACGGGCAATCGGAACGCTGTCAAACATCCTTAAGGCCGTGAAATTCAAACATGATGATCAATAATAGAGGAAAATGGCGAGGAGAAGGGGATGAATGAGAAAATGAAGACACGTGGATAGAAGAGTAACACCAGAATGCTCCCATTTATAGGAGATAACGACACGGTTATCAAGGCCTTTGGAAGACTGACTGGCAGACGCAATTACTTTGTTCTTGAAAAAATGAATCGACAGCGGTACTTCCACTTTGAAGAACGGGACAACACAATAAATGGTGTCGAAAAGACAATTCCATGGATTGTCCTACTTAATGTGAAAATTCACACCATAGATTGCATCATCAGTATGACATCGTCATGGTTAGCCCGAGAAGTTGGGTATCATAATCTTTTCCTGTAACTTCATTCCGAGAAATGTAGAGACTATCTGTATGCGGCAAAATCAGAAGCTCTGAATTCTTGCTATTGAGTCACTTAAGAAGACTACCTCGAGACCCCAAGGACGCGAAGCTGTGACCGAGTTCCCTCACTCGGAGCCCGTCGAGGTCTAATCTAAAGACGACGTAGATCGAGGCTAGAGTAAAATGGGGAATTCCAAAGGTGTACGGCTAATTCTGACAAAGCCGGCCTACCCAGAGCCTGTCTCAAGGCATCACGTATCCCATCTCCATGCCTTTACAATTAATGCATTTATGCTATAACGAGATTCTCCTCCTATATAAAGGGGATCCTTACCACTTTGTAAGGGGTTGCTGTTGGTCCAGCTATTCTACACAAGATCAATAACAACTCTCTCTCTTTTCTCTCTAACTTACTCACTCGAGGCTACCTATTTCATTTATTGCTTTCATACTTGTTCTTCACTTATTGCTTGACATTGGCCATACAGATCCTCCTTTAATTATCCTAACTGTTAGCCCTTTCCTGATTATCCCCGATAACTCGAGACCGAGCCCAGACATCGACCTCGAGGCGTCTCATCAGTCAGTTCGAGGCTCGGATAGTAAGCCCCTCTATTTGACTATAGCCTTGTTTTAGTTCGTATTTCGTCATCAAGCTTGACATATCCAGCATCAACTGCCTTAACAACTAACATAAAAATAGATCACGTATTTTTAGAGTCATATTAACAAATTTAATTGTTATTACCATTTTTCATGGTAAACAAGTGTATTATTTAAGCACAACCGGAGTATTCAAATTTTAGAAGTCATGAGATTTTGAGATGCACTGGAATTAACTTAAAGTATAGTCACTAGAATTTATGTATTTATTAGTAGTATCTCTTCACTCATTACACACATATTTCGTATCACTTTCTTAATGAATATATATCAAAAAATAAATCAGAAATAAACATATATCTCATGAGATTATAAGTGTGGGATATATCGTGGTATTATCTACCCACCTTCTATATGAAATCGCTAACACAATCATTTTAGTACAAGATTTAAACTAACATTAGCTGATACACATTACCAAATATAAAATAACTATAATTACAAACTTTATAATGTAATATACTTATTGCGTTAGCCAAACGACCCCTAATTAAGACCTTTCATGGACAAAGTTAAGAAGCGTGCTCTATATCCAACGTTATATGCATTCTAGGCATGACCCAATAGAGCTTATTTTAATTAGCCGACTTTTAATTTACTTACAGTTCATGGATTTCAAATGTTGAGAGTTGAGACCTCGAAGTTTCGATTCAATTAAAATAACCATTCAATTATTAATCAACTTTATTAAACGTTGTATTCTTGAAGTACATTCTGATGGTCTTTGAGATGGCGCCTAACTCCGCCATCACGAAAGCTAATGGAGATTTTCCAAATTAATTACTCATTTCAGTACTTTGAAATCATAATTTTCCCTTAATTAAATTGTTTGAAATAGAATCTACTGGGTAAAAGATAATATTTTCATAACTACAATAGCGAACAACCCATAAGGACTCCTAAAACCCGGTGTCACATAAACATCTACTAGAAAATATAATAAAATATAACATTTGTCTGGAATACAAGATAGATAGAAGAATGTGAATAACTCATACAGAGAGTGTGTATTGCGAATCGTAACATGGAATGTAGCTCACCGTAAAGTCTCCGCATTAACTGCGACTCTATGCCCAATAGACTGCCAGAAGTATATACCTTCACAACAAGTGCAGCAAGTGTAGTATGAGTATGTAAATCAACGCGTACCCAGTAAGTATCTTGCTTAACCCCAGAGTAGTTGTGACGAGGGGTCGACATCGACACATACTAGCGGTCCAATAAAAAATATATGATAGATCATAAGCAGATATGAAGCACAATAATGATAATGGGATAAAAACGTAAATTATAATATTATCTTCCAAAAATTTCCTTTAAAGATATAAGTTCTTCATCTCGTATTATATCTCTACAACTCATATGTATCAATGTCATGACCCCAGTTCGCCCTCCATGAACATGTCGTGATGACACCTAATCCCTATAACTAGGTAAGCCTAACAATGTGGAAAATAACATAACTTGCGGAATAATTAATTAAAACTGAACAACTAAAAGAAAAACTGTATATAAATGCAGCTCGGCATATACAACTCAATAATGTGGAAGTCTACAGTATCAACCCAAAATTCGAAAACCCACGAATCACAAGCTAAGACAAGATATACTACATAGCTTTAACTCCGGAATTTGTCTGTCAAGATGAGAAGGTACAGAAGGGCTAAAATACTAAAAGTAGGAATGAAAAGGGACTCCTCGGCCTGCGGATACGACAAGTATACCTCGAAGTCTCTGAATAGTCACCTCCCTCAAGGATGATATACCTGAGAAGAAGTACCTGGATCTATACATGAAAAAAACATGCGTAGAAGAGGCATGAGTACACTACAACGATACTCAGTAAGTGACAAGCCTAACCTCGGTCGGGTAGTGACGAGGAAGGTTAGGGACCTACTGATGTTAAATAATATAATATGAATTATCAGTATGAAAACAGGGAGTAATAATGAATACAACAGTGAAATAAGATAGGTTAAACAAGGCAATAACAAATACATAAAGAAGAGAGTAAACACGGAATATGTAAAGCTCAATACCAATGGCAACAATGAGGATCTTCCAGGATATCGTCATGTAGTCCTTTTCTCAACTGTCCAGCAGATCTCTTGGTATACCGTCCCGTAGTCCATCATATGCGTATATCCGAAGGATCTCCCGGAATACAGTCCTATAGTCCACCATATGTGTATATCTGAATGATCTCCCGGGATACCATCCCGTGGTCCAACTATCATTGTGCAGGGGGATCTATCGGGAATTGAACCCGCAGTCCTAAAGTAAATATGCATGGGGGATCTATCGGAAATCTAACACACAGTCCCAAAGTAAATGTGCAGGGAGATCTATCGGAAATCTAACCCACAGTCCCAAAGTAAAAGTGCAGGGGGATCTACAGGGAATTTAACCCGTAGTCCCAAAGTAAAAGTGAGGGGGATCTACCGAAAATCTAACCCGTAATCCCAAAGTAACAAAACAAGGGGGTGGGGAGCTATCGGAATCCCACATCCGTAGTCCTAATGTAAATTTGCAACCACAACCAGAAGATACTCAGAAATCAAGTACAAAAATACAAGCAATAGGTAGTACTAGCCTAACACACTTCACGTAGTACTGTCAAGGCAATTTAAGCAAATAGATAATTTAAATCAACTAAATATGCTTTTTTAATCTAACACAGGTTACAATTTCAAGTAAAATAAAGCAAATGCCAAAGAAATTCAGTCTCAATATCTTATGTAAAAAAACTGGGTTTTCAACAATTAGCTCAAGTACGCGCTCGTCACCTCACTTACAAGGCACTCAATTACCAAATATCATATCCTAAGAGGAAAGGTCCCCCACAGAAGGTTAGACAAGCCACTTTCCTCGAACCAGCTCAAAAATCAACTCGAAATCACACTTTTACCATGACCACTTGACTCCAAAACGCCCAAATCTGTTCAATTCAATTTTATAAGGTAAATAATACTTTAAGTAACTGATTCTACAATTAAATTCTACACTAATACATGAAATTATGCAAAATGACCAAAACCCCATCAGGCCAACGTCTTGAAATCAGATGAAATTAATATTTTCAGAACCATCGTACTCTCACAAGTCTACCTATATACAAATCTCTCAAATCAGAATTCAAACATCCATTCAAAACTCAAAAATTCGGTTTATGAAGTTTTACCAATTTTTCATCTAAAATCCAAAATTAAAAGGAGAATTCATGAGTAGATTAGTAGGTTGTGAGCAAAAAGGAGTCTAGAATCGTTACCCAATCATTGCACTTGAAAATCCCTCAAAATCTCTCCCAAATCCGAGCTCCAAAGCTTGAGTATTGGTAAAAATGGCTAACCCTCTAATTTTGAAATGTTTATATCTGCCTAGTTATTTAATGCATCGCAAACACGAAGGAAGTCACGCATTCACGAAGAAGAAAAATGAAGGCTGCCAACAAGGCCCTTTGCAAACGTGAGGAGCAGTACGCGAATGCGAAGGCGTGGGCTGACAAAGCTACTCGAACGCGATGTGGGGGATGCGAATGCGATGAATAAAAAATAGGCTCAGCCATCAGAGCCAAATAGAGCTATGTGAATGCGATGGCTTAAATTCGAATAGCAATGGTGGAAAAGGTCAGATCTTCGCGAATGCGAGAGATGTGAAGCAAAAGAGAAGAAGGAAATTGGTCTGCAACTGATGAAGGATTTTCTGCAATTTTTCACAGCTCCAAAATGCTCCGTTGAGCATCCGAAACAAATTCGAGGCCCCCCGGGACCTCAACCAAACCTACGGACATGTCCCATAACATCATTCAAACTTGTACCAAACTTTAAACCACTTAAAACAATGTCCAAAACTCGAATTCATCAATGATTTAAGCCTAAAAACTTCAAATTCTCTCAAAACACGCTTTCGATCAAAAACATAACCAAACTATGTCTGAATGACTTGAAATTTTTTGCACACACATCCCAAATGACATGACGGAGCTACTGCATCCTCCAAAATTCCGTTCCGACCATCGAATCAAAAACTCACTATCGGACTGGAAACTTCAAAAATTCAAACTTTGACATTTAAAGCCTAAATTAGCTACGGACCTCTAAAACACATTCCGAACATGCTCCAAACTCAGAATCACCTTACGGAGCTAACAAAACCATCATATTTCCATTCCGAGCTCGTCTTCACAATGTTCTTACTACGAACCACTTTTCAACACTTAAGCTCCTATTTAGGGACTAAGTGTACCAAAACTCTCCGAAACCCAATATCGAACATCCCGACAAACCAAAATAGCATAAATGAACTTAGGGGAAGCAGTCAATAGGGGATCGGGTGTTAATTCTTAAGATGACCGGCCGGGTCATCATAATCAAGTATCGTTATCAAATAGATAATGAATACCACATATAATGCCATGGATTGTGGGAGAGGATTTTCATAATACTAGGACTGCTTGCGATATAATGCATAATTCTGTTGTGGTCATACAACCCGACCTAGAGCATTTTTTACACTGCCGAGGGTCGAACGACACGATCCAAAGATGTATATCTATATACTGTCGAGTCTTTCAGCCTGCTCACAAAAAGTAAGGAACTTATAAAATTACAAGATATACTGTCGAGTCATTCGGCTCACTCCACAAGGAAAGAAGAAAATTATTAAATTACAAGTCACGTGCTTACAACACAAATATAGGTGCATAATAATGAATACACCCCTTTTCCGTTTATCAAAATATCTTGGCAACCACTCAAGGCAATAAAATTCAGCCTAAGATATATGTAATTTCATAATCAAGTTCAATTGTTACTCCAATCAATTAAGCCAACATAATAAATTCAATTAATTTACATTTTGCATGATAAAATCCTAAGTCTACCCGTACAAAAATATGCTTTTGCTACGTATGGACTCTCGTCACCTCGTGTGTATGTACCGCCCACAAGTAATAGCACATAACAATTATATTGCCTAGGGGAAAATTTTCCTTTCACAGGGTTAGATATGAGTCTTACCTCACACTGAAGTACCATAATAAGTTCCAAAGTCTCTATAACATCTTAAACCGATGCCCGTCACTCCAAAACTAGACAAACAATGAGCAAACCATTCAAAATATACTCTAATACTTAAACTAAGTCAATTCATAATGCTTTTCCAACTCCACTCGATAAGTTAGTAAAATAGACCCTCAGGCCAAAGTGCCCGGATTCCAAAAATATTCACAGATAATCATTATCCATAACACCACAAACTCAAATATATAATTTACTCTCAATTTCATGTCCAATTTTGTGGACGTGGCAGATATACCTCGAAAAGGGACTCATAGGCCTGCAGACGCGGCAGGTATACCTCAAAGTCTCTGAATAGTCGCCTCCGTCAAGGATGATAGGCATGAGAAGAAGTACTTGGATCTGCACATGAAAAAAACATGCGTAGAAGAGGCATGAGTACACTACAATGGTACTCAGTAAGTGCCAAGCCTAACCTCGATCGGGTAGTAACGTGGAAAGGTAGGGACCTAGTGATGTTAAATAATATAATATGAATCAATATGAAATCAGGCAGTAATAGTGAATACAACAGTAAAATAAGATAGATTAAACAATGCAATAACAAATACACAAAGAACAGGGTAAACACGGAATATGTACCGGTTAATACCAATGGTAACAATGAGGATCTCCTAAGATATCATCTTGTAGTCCTTTTATCAACTGTCCAGCGGATCTCCTGGGATACCGCCCCATAGTCCATCATATGTATATATCCCAAGGATCTCCTGGGATACCGTCCTATAGTCCATCATATGTGTATATCCGAAGGATCTCCCGGGATACTGTCCGTAGTCCAGCTATCAATGTGTAGGGGGATCTATCGAGAGTCGAACCCGGAGTACCAAAGTAAATATGTAGGGGGGATCTATTAGGAATCTAACACGCAGTCCCAAGGAAAATGTGCAAGAGGATCTATTGGGAATCTAACCCGTAGTCCCAAAGTAAAAGTGCAGGGGGATTTACCGGGAATCTAGCCCGTAGTCCCAAAGTAAAAGTGCAGGAGGATCTATAGGGAATCTAACCCATAGTCCCAATGTAAACAAACAAGGGAAGGGGGGGGGGGGTGGAGCTACCAGAATCCCACATCCATAGTCCCAATGTATATGCGCAAGCACAACCAGATGATATTCAGAAATGAAGTACAAAAACAAACAAGGTTAGACAAGCCACTTACCTCGAACTAGCTCCAAAATAGGCAATTTAAATCAACTAAACATGCTTTTCTAATCTAACACAGGTTATAATTGCAAGTAAAATAAAGCAAACACGAAAGAAACTCAGTCTCAATATCTTAAGCAAAAAAATTGGGTTTTCAACAATTAGCTCAAGTACGCGCTAGTCACCTCACATACAAGGAACTCAATTACCAAATATCATATCCTAAGGGGAAAGATCCCACACACAAGGTTAGAAAAGCCACTTACCTCGAACCAGTCCAAAATTAATTCAAAAGCACACTTTTGCCACGAGTACAGATACACTCAAATTACATGTTAAAAAATTGTGTAGGGCAGTCGATGTCAAATATAATAACCCAACAAGGTTGGGGTCGAATTCCACGGGGAATAGGTGTGAAAAGGTTACTAGAATAGTGTGTTGCTTGACTAAAGACGTAATTTTATTCAGTTAACGGTAACAAGAGTGTCAATTAATATTCACAAGAGTATGAATTGAGTTTGTTTTGAAGTAACAACTAATTGGAATGTTGAGAGTGTAATTAATTGGATTAAAGAAAACAAGGTTGTGTCCCCTTATGCTATCAATGTTAATATGATATATTTCTAATGGAAGGTCCTTTTGATATGCAAAAAATGTCTAAATGACTACCCAATATTTTCCAATAGTTGGGTAGTATTTCCCCCTTATAAAATTTCCAAATGTAAAAGAGTTGCAATTAAGAACAATCAATTTATGGCAAATAAAACCCACTTATTCCTACGCGATTTCATTAAACAAGGTTTAAAGCCTTGAGTCTTTGATATTTACTTCTTCCAAATTCTAACCCACTTTCCCAAGCAAAGCAAGAATTTAATGGCATTTGTTAATGTTTGCAACCACCAATAATAAATGAAGAAGGAGAAGTAAATAAATATCAACCAACCATTATATATATATATTCAATGTTAAACACCCATTAACATAACACCCATTTAGGTTCCACAAACTTAGTATTTAGAGTTAGCTACTAATACTAAAATACAAAAGCAAGAGAATAATAAATGCCATAAAGCTTACAAAGTAAACATTCTTGACACCTAAATCTTCCAAAAGTGAAGAATATATAAGTCTTGGAATGTAGCTAAAAAACTAGACAAGGTGAGCCCAGAAAAACCTAATAAATCTAAGTATAGTGTACTGACAATCAGGACAGAAAACGGACAAAAACACCCTTTCAGTTCAGATATGCGACCTCATTCCTGTTGCAGATTGAACATGCGGTTCACATTTTGGAAATCTTCATTGCAAATTGAAACCCTAAGTTCCAAGCCTTCACCGGATTCTAGTTATGCAATCCGCATTGTAGAAATGCGATCACATTTTCCATAGCACTTTCTTCATTCAGCAGCATTCATGGTTGGTTTGCGGTCTACTTTGTGGCTCGCAGACAGGTTCTGCGGTCGCAAAATGGACCACATTCTTAACATTGAATTTTGCTCAGTAGTTTGTTGTGATATGCGATCTCGGTGTCAATTATGCAGTCCACATTGTCATTTTGCGACAACATTTCTTCGTTTGCGATGATGCTTTGCTCTTTTCTTGTCTTTTTGTAGCTTTTTGCTTCCATTTCTATGCTCTTGGGTCCTAAAACCTCATGTACTGCAAAAACACTAAAATTACATAAATAAAGGAGATAATTGCATCTACGATAAGCTAAAATCTAAGCAGTTAGTATTGAAATGAGCGAAACTTCTCTGGCACATCAACAACCCCAACTTAAACTCTTACTTGTCCTAAAGCAACTAAGAAAACACTAACCTATTCTAGACTCTATCTACAGAACATGAACCAAAGATGACAATGAGTGGTGTTTGTTACTAGTACTTTAAGCATGTGACTTCTATTGTTTTACCCTTCCCGAAACCAATTAATATATACAAGGAAAAGTAATCAATTTGTGAACTTTGATCCTTCGATAATGTGACAAAGTGCTACCCCCAGTTGAGTGCAATGGCATTTGACTCAAAATCTCAACTTTTATTCAACCTAACAATTCATGTGCCCTCACCAGAAAGAAAGTCCCAAAATCACAATATGTAAAATGTCAACAAAACCAGTGGGACGAATTCAAAAAGACACTCACTCTCAAAAAAGAGTTTCAAGTGTTTCAACATACCATACCATAGGCTTGCCCTTATTTTAATCATCGCTTTATTCTAAGAACGCTCGGTTGAAGATCCCATAAGGACATTTTAGACTTGTAATGTAGGTTTAGGGAGGGGTCGAATAAGCATTTGGATAAACATGTCTTTAACCTACTTGAACACTACTCACATTTTTCATTCTTTTTGCACTTTGTTTTTACTCAACCAACATAGCCTCGTTGGCATCTAGTTCCCAATATAGAACTACCTTAAATACCTCTCTAGTTTTTTTCAAGGATCCATACTTTATATAACTTTTTTATATACATATTTTTCTTTTGGAGCTTGAATAGTTTTATAAAAACATTTTGAGTTATACGATCCTACACTCAATGCAGAACCTTACAACTTACCACTTTGACACCACACCACCAACTTAGGCTTTTTGCCTCATTCTAAATGTTCAATGAGTGACAGTTTCAAAAGAATGAATTATTTTATAAAAGGGTAAAAGTTTGTAATGATTTAGCCAAAGAAAAAGTTAAAGGCTAAAATGGGGTGACTAGTGATACTATCTGTACAATTTGGCGGCTTGAAAGGCTAACTGGTTTTCTGAAAATCACCAAGACTGCCTAAGGTCATTTCTCCAACCAAGTATAATTATTATAAGCGTCGAAAAACCAACCGTGAAAGTTCTAGATGGTAGAAGCAAACACAAGAATTATTTACACAAAGAACTCACACACACATGGCACACGAATTGTTTGGCTCACATAGTTTAAAGACCCCGAGTCAACACTTGGCATCTCAAAGATTTCATCAAATATACACATATGACTCTAGGTAGATAGAGAGTCACAGAGCGAGCCTCAAATTCACATGGTTGATTTATTTATTTATTATTTTATTTTTATATATATATATGGAAAGATATGTGCTATCTATAGACAGACATGCTTGAGATTAAACAGTCACACCAGACTGGTCAATCTGTCCCGATTCTACTATTACACCCTTGGAAAAGAAACTGGAGAAGAAAAACCAAGGGGAATTTATTACTAATTACCAACTACTTGTTTTTGTTACTATTTTTTTATATATATGCACAAGGGTATCATATTTAAATACTAATATAAGCATAATACGAAATACACAACACAACTTATGTACGGATATCATGCTAACATATACATGGCACAAAATACACATGAGTACATAAATTGCTTCTAACACAAAGGAATACATATTTACAACAATTTCTATGTATCACAAAAGTATCACAAGGCTACCACCCCCAACTAAATATCATTTATTGCTCCCAATGCATAAAAACAAAAACATAGAGTGTAAGGGGATCCCTGGGGCGCACTAAATAGGAGTCATTAGCCTGCTCTATGCTGGGAGGTTCACTATCCGATGCTCGAAATGGGAATGAGAGCTCAACTTGAGGAGGAATCACAACTGCAGGAGGGATCTCTGGCTAGTCCATAACTAGAGCTGGGACCTGTGAGCTGCTAGCATCGCCTAATGATGGCTGAATGGCTGATGGATCTGCAGGGGCGGCCAAATATGCTAGAAATTGCTTACTTGCTATCTTGAGTTGTGATCGCTCCACCTCCTCAACATTCAGAGTGATAATCTACTTGCCCTTCTCCTGAGGTCCATCATCGTCTGAAGATCCAGAACTCTCCTCTTCCTCACCTTCCTCTGACTCCTCATCCTTAGACTCAGTCGATTGTCCAGAAGCCTGCTCATCAGGAATGTCAATATGTGCAGGAGGGGATAGAGGCTAGGGAGTCCCGGTTGTAGGAAGAGCAGTGTCAGTCATAAGTGTAGAGAAATCAAGGCCCATGTCCGGAGGTGCTGTGCCTGTAACCTGATCACCATCTATGGAGAGGAGGGATGATAAATCGAACTCCAATATCTGCATCTTATGGAGCTCGGTCTTCATAGTAGCAACCTCCTCCTTAAGTCCAGGGAACCCACTAACTTCACCTCGCTCGATCTACTCAACCCATAACTCAAGTTTCTGCAAACGATTCTCATACACTAATTATTGTTTTTGAATAACGGCCACTGAGGTTTTCATTGGACTTGGGGCTTGTTTGATGAGGTTGGGAAAAGTCTTCAACAGCTGGTGTACTTTGGAATTGGCATGTTGAGCCAGGAGACCATGGTTTGAGATAGTTGGAGTGGTAATAGAAGGCTGAATGGTGGTTGACTGAGAGGCAGGCTCTGATATAGAAGTGGATGCCGCTGTAAGATGAGGAGTCAACGGAGTTTGGGAATCGGAAGGCTCTACAATGAGGGGATCTTGAATCTAAACCTGTGGTGGGACAACTGCATCAATAATACGAGTGATATCAATGTCCCTTGTATCCTACCTGTTTTTTCATAGTGTGGCATGAAAGGCACTTTCACAGCTTTACAGAGAGCTGTGATCAGGCAAGGGAAAGGAAGTGAAATGGCCTGCTGTTTTGCTCGGATCCCTATTCCTTGGAAAATCAGATCTCCAATATCTATCTTGATACCCGTCATCATACAAGCAATGAGAAGAGCCTTCTCAATGGCTATTTCGATCTCATTCTGGGTTGGCATCAATCGAGAAGTCACAAAACTGAGCCAGTAGCGACCCTCTCTCTTGAGATCTTCCTTGTATATCTTGTGTGGAGGGTTTATCCAAGTAGGGGTCCCCTTCGCTATCACCGAAGCAATCCACCCACACTCATTCTCTGTATTTGCATGTTTAGCCTTGTACTTAGCAGTTCTTTTATCCTAGCTAGGGAAATACAATTCATTTATGGCTTCATTGTCGCAAAGCACAGTCTTTTCCCGAACATGGACAGTCTCAACAAAGATTCTATTATGTTTATGGTGTGCTGTCCTAGAGCCTCCATATGATGCATACAACTCCCGCACAAATGTTTCATTGTACTCGATTAGTGGCTCAGTGAAGCATTCCCATCTCCATGTTTTTATGTTCTCCAGGATGTGGGGGTACTGGTCTTTCAGTCCATTTAGGCTCAATTGTATTTCGGCCAGGATTTTGCGCTTGGTGAGCCCTTCTCTGTATAGTTTTCTAGACCCCTAAACCCCAAACCGGAGGTGGAAGTCTTCAGCCTCTAAATTGAAAGAGGGCCCGACGTCTTACTCATCAGACTGGGAGGGGTTTGGCACCTTTTCCTCCATCCATAAACATTTTGCATGTGATGCCTGATGACTGGTCGAAGCCTGGTTTGATGCAGAAGATGAGTGCTTCATTGGAGCCATATCTGCACAATGGTGAAGTATGAGTGACATCATTAGCAATACTGAGAATAAATAGACGAATTTAGAGAAAAACTCGAAATGCGACCTTATTTGTGGTCGCAAAACCATAATGCGGACCGCAGAATTGTCGTAGATCTGTTAGTCTCAAATGGGTCTCAGTCTGCAGGGGGTTATGCGATCACACAACCACTATGCGGACCGCATAACCACTGCACAATGGATTTTCCCAAAACATACATAACAAAATACGATCGCAAACCCTACCGCAAAGGGGATAATGCGATAGCATAATAACCGGAAAATACATGGATCAAAACTGGGTGTTTTGTGTAACTCTGTGGTAGCTTTTCGGTCCGCATATCAATTATGCGATCACAAAGTCACTGTATTTCACCATCTTCATCATAAGAACTAAGGTTAAGTTTTGCGGCCAAAATGCGAACCGCATTTTGACTTTGCGGGCCGCAAATGCCTGCGTCTTCAAGATTCAAACAACTATCTCAACAATGCTTGTCCTATTTCCTTCTACCAGTTATCCCAAATAGTTTCCATCTCATAATCGACTAAACTACCGAGAAATAACTACACACAGCAACACATAAACATATATTTGTAGAAAGGTATGAATGAGAATCAACGAGCAAACAATATGAATCATAAACAAGAAGAGTGGGGAATGGGTACATACCAGCGAGGCTTAGTGTGCACACTACAGGGATGAGTTTGAAGATTTGAAGCTTGAATGATTCGATTTCCTGTGCTGTTCGTATACCCCCCCCCCCCCTTTTTTGTTTTCTCTTTTCTTTTTGTTTTCTTTGTTCTTTTTACTTTTCTTTTTGTTTTGATTAGAGATGAGAGAATGCAGACACATACATTGTCAATTATGCGGTAGGTAGGGCACCGCATAACACATAAAGCAATTGCATATGTGTTATGTGGTGGGTTCAAGTGAAATGATGAAGAGTCAGAAATACGGTGCACAATACAATCGCATAAGTGAAATGCGGTCCGCATAGTGCACAACCACATTGCATTCTGACATCAAAATTTTGTCCAAACCCACTGCTTGGGTCTTCGATCAATATGCGGTCTTCATAGTTAAAATGCGATGCATCTTTGCAGCGGACTTCACACAACGATTTTTTCTTACCGTTCTCATGCATTCCCACAAGGTGTTGTGATCTTTTGAAACCCATGCACTCTAAAATACACTTTAAATTGCTCAAGTAAATATATCTATCAAAAATTAAAAATTCAAAGAATAAAAGAGTGTTACCACACATGGGTTGCTTCCTATGAAGCATTTGATTTAACGTCGCGGCACGACGAAGTTGATATCCCTTTGATTCAATCAGTAGTCGGACACGGACCATCTTTTAGAGCCAGCTGCTTCACCAAATGTTTTTCTCCATCTGTGCCCAGGTAATGCTTGATATATTGGCCATTAACTTTGAAGGTCCGGGACCCATCTTCCGATGCCAGTTCCATAGCCCTATAAGGAGAGACACTTACCACTTTGAACGGACCATACCATTTGGACTTAAGCTTGCCCGAAAACAATTTGAGTCTGGAGTTAAAGAGCAAAACCATGTCACTCAACTTGAACTACTTTTTCAAGATCTTCTTGTAATGGATGGACTTCATCCTTTCTTTATACACGGCTGCACTTTCATATGCATGGCAACAAAATTCCTCCATTTCATTGAGTTGTGTCAACCTCAAATTTGCAGCTTCACCCGAATCCAAATTCATCCTTTTTAGAGCCCACATGGCTTTGTGTTCCAATTATACATGTAGATGGGAAGTTTTACCAAAAACCAACCGATAAGGAGAAGTACCGATAGAAGTTTTGTATTCCATGCGATATGCCCACAAAGCATCATCTAACTTCCTTGACCAGTCGATCCTATTTGCGTTAACAATTTTTGCTAGAATGCTCTTGATCTCCTGGTTGGAAACCTCAAATTGACCACTTGATTGCAGATGATAAGGTGTGGCCACCTTGTGTTTGACACCATACTTCTCAAGTAGCCTCGAGAAAGCCTTTTTGCAAAAGTGAGATCCACCGTCACTGAGAATGGCTCTAGGAGTGCCAAACCAAGTGAATATGTTATTATTCAAGAAGGCGATCACGCTGCTCACCTCATTGTTTGGTAAGGAAACTACTTCAACCCATTTGGAGACATAATCAACAACGACCAAGATATACTTCATGTCGCAAGATCTCACAAATGGACCCACAAAGTCTATTCCCCAAACATTGAAGATTTATATCTCCATCACAAAGTTCATAGGCATTTCATGCCTCTTGGAGATTGATCCTTGACTTTGACATTGGTCACAAGACTTGAAAATTTGATTGGCATCATGATAGATTGTCAGCCAATAGTAACCACATTCAAGTACCTTGGCCACCATTCAATTTCCCCCATGATGACCCCCAACCGGCGAGTCATGGCACGCTTTTAAAATATGCATAACTTCTTCTTCTGGAATGCATATTCGGATGATGTCATTGGCACACACACGGAACAAGCATGTGTCCTCCCAATAATATTATAGAAAATCTCTCAAGAACTTCTTCTTTTGCTAGAATTCCAAACTCTCCGGAATAAGATCACTCAACAAATAGTTATCGATATTGGCATACCAAGGAGCAAAAGTGCTAGATAATGCCAAGATGTGTTCATCCGGGAATGCATTATTGATCTCAAGACTTCCCTTTGGTCTCCCTGCTTTCTCAAGCCTTGATAAGTGATCCGCCACTTGATTTTGAGTTCCTTTGAGATCCTTGACCTCGAAGTCAAACTCTTGCAACAATAAAACCCATTGAATAAACCATGGATTTGCATCCTTATTTTCCATAAGGTAGTAAAGAGCAGCATGATCCATGTACACTATTACCTTGGATCCCAATAAATAAGATCAGAATTTCTCAAAGGCATAACCAATGGAAAGAAGCTCTTGCTCAGTCACCATGTAATTCATTTGTGCCCCATTGAGTGTTTTGCTCACATAATAGACCGGGTGAAGAACCTTGTTGTGACGTTGGCCAAGCATTGCTCCAATAGCTATACCACTAGCATCACACATGAGCTAGAAAGGAAGAGACCAATCGGGCGTGACAATAATAGGTGCCGTGGTGAGCCTTTATTTCAATTCCTCAAAAGCTTTCAGGCATTTCTCATCAAACACAAATTTGGCGTCTTTCTCAAGGAGCATGGACATAGGATTTGCAATTTTGGAAAAATCCTTGATGAACCGCCTATAAAATCCGACGTGCCATAACAAACTTCGAACACCTTTGATGGAAGTAGGTGGATGAGGCTTGGAAATAATCTCGATCATAGCCCGGTTAACCTCAATGCCATGTTTTGAAATTTTATGCCCCAGTACGATGCCTTCATCCACCATGAAATGGAATTTCTCCCAGTTTATCACAAGGTTGGTTTCCTCACATCTCTTGAGCACTTGTCTAAGATTGTTAAGACAATGCTCAAAAGAGTCACCTACTACCAAGAAGTCATCCATGAAGACCTCTAGAAAATCCTCCACCATGTCGGAGAAAGTGGACATCATGCACTTTGAAAAGTAGCATGAGCATGGCACAAAAAAAATGGCATCCGACCAAAGGCAAAAGTTCCATAGGTTCAAGTGAATGTCATTTTCTGTTGATATTCTAATGCAATGTTCATTTGGTTGTAGCCGGAATATCTATCAAGGAAATAATAGAATGACCTTCCCGCTAGCTGATCAAGCATTTGATCAATTAACGGCATATGGAAATGGTCTTTGCAAGTGTCACTGTTGAGTTTTCGATAATCCATACACACCCTCCAACCGGTCATCGTTCTTATTTGGATGAGCTCATTTTTCTTATTTTCAATTGCGGCCATGCCTCCCTTTTTCGGTACATATTGCACCGAGATCATCTAAGAACTATCGAAAATAGGGTAGACAACCCCGGCGTCCAACCACCTGATGATTTATTTCTTAACCACCTCTTGCATTGACGGGTTCAACCGTCGTTGATGTTCCACACTTGGCTTCGTGTCACTCTTCAATTGAATCTTGTGTTCAAAAATTCCCGCGGGAATCTCTCAGATGTCCGCAATTGTCCATCCAATGGATTGCCTATCCCCCTTTATGACTTCCAACAATTGTTCCAACTGCACATCATTTAACAAAGATGAAACGATATGGGTAAAGTATCATTAAAGCCAATAAATTTATACCTTAGGTGTGAAGGAAGTGGCTTGAGATCTAGTTGTGGTGGCTCAATAATTGATGGCTTTGCGGGAGGTGTGGCCCTATTCTCCAAGTCAAGAGATAGCTTTGCCGGAGTATAAGTGTAGGAAACAAGACCCTAAAATGCATTTACCGACTCCATGTACCCATCCATGTCTCCATAGTCAAAGTTAACCAAAATAGCCGTCAATACCTCACCAAGGCATTGTTCTTCCATTTTCATTTCGATGTCACCTTCTACCTCATCAACAACATCTATCACTAAAATGCTCTCATACGCATGGGGTAGTTTCATACCCTTGCTCGGTTGAAATGTGACTTCTTCATCATTCACCCAGAATTTAATTTCGTTCCTTTCCGAATCCATGAGTTCTCTTCCCGTGGCTAGGAATGGTCTCCCCAAAATGATAGGCATTTCTTTATCAACTGCACAATCAAGAATTACAAAATTGGCAGGCAAATGGAACTTCCCCACTTTTACAAGTACATCGTCAACAATTCCCACCGGGCGTTTGATTGATCGACCATTTGCAATCTCATACTAGTGGGCCTTGTCATACCTAACCCTGCTTGCTTATAGATGGAAAGAGGCATTAAGTTGATGCTATCCCCATTATCACATAAGGCTCTTTCAAATTAATGGGCCCCAATGGTACAACGAATGGTGAAAGCTCCTGGGTCTTCTTTCTTTTGGACTTTAGTTGTGGCAATAATAGAGTTAACCCGGCGAGTCATGTTTACTACCTCATTCTTTGTGGTCTTCTTTTTTTTGATCAAATCCTTTAAATATTTAGCAAACTCCGGCATCTCTTGAAAAGCTTCCACAAATGGGATATTCACCGTTAATTTCTTGAGAATATCGTAAAAATTTTCAAGTTTGCTATCATCAATCTTTCTCGCGAGCCTTTGGGGAAACAGGGGAGGAGGTATAGGAATAGGTGGAAGAGCTTTTGGTGTCTCTTTCACTTTTTCTTTCACCTCTTCCCAGTTCTCTTTTTGCACTATCAACTCCTCTGGGATCTTTTCAACCTCGACAACAGTTGGCTTATCAACCTCAACCATTTGTTCAGACTCTTCTGCATCAACCGGTTGTTCACCCTCTCCATGTAGCACTTTCCCACCCCTAGTAGTGGCCTCCATGATATGAGAAGTAGTGCCACTCCCACTACCCATTGGATTTGCAACCATGTCACTAGGGAGTGTTCCCTTTTCTTTTGGATTTTTCTCTTTAGAGAGGTCTCTCATTTGCATCTCTAATTTTTGGATGGAGGAGGTGTGAGATCCAACAACCTCGTTCATGTTCCTCATTGAAGTATCAGATTTTTCTTGATTTTGCAACACTCGCTCAAGCATAGCTTCCAATGTAGATTCACTAGAAGACCCTTGGTTTGAATATTAACCCTTTGAAGGAACATAGGGGCTTGAACTCTGGTTAGAAAAGTTGTTGCTATTATTCCAATTCCCTTGGTTTGAGACACCTTGGTCATGTCGCCATTGTTGGTTGCTTTGCCCTTGCGGATTCGGCCTTCACTGATTTTTCTGCCCCTGACCCTTATAATGTTGTCTTTGATACCCTCCTTGAGGGTTGTTGATGTAGTTCCCTTCAACTCCTCATTGGAGAAGGGCTGCACATATTCCATAACATTTACCTTCTTTGTTTGGCTTTCGCGAGAATTTTTTTCAATACATTTACATTTGTTGCAAGCCCTGTGATCAGTTGGTCTCTCTCTTGATTTTACTTAATTAGGTTGGTCAAGGAAGGAGACCCATATGTAATCCCACCTGAGGTGTCCTCGGAATGCCACGCTTGATTATGTTGTGCCATCTTGTCAAGGATTTGCGTCACCCTTGCGAATGATTTGTCCATGAAGGATCCGTCAGCTGCATTTTTAGCTATAGCTTGGTTCATTGGATCCAAAACGATATAGAATTTTTACAATAGCATAGAATCCGGGAAACCATGGTTTGGAGACCTCACCAAATATAATTTGAAATGATCCCATGCCTCATGCAACTGTTCTCCCTGTGTTTGCTTGAAGTAGAAGATTTTATCCCATATCTAAGACTTTTTACTTTGTGGGAACCATTTAGATAGGAATGCTCGGAGAAGTTCGGGCCAAGAATGGATAGAGTTCGGTGGTAGATTCTGGATCCATCTCCTTGCATCCCCAGCAAGAGAATACTTGAAGCATCTCAACCTCAAGGAATCATCAGAGACATTGTTTTGCTTATGCATTGCACACACACCCAAGATGTTTTTAAAGTGTTGCGTTGGATCATCATCGGTGGAATTTCTGAAGAACCCCTCTCTTTGGGCATAAGGATTAATTTCCACTTTGAAAGTTGCAGCGCTAACAGCTGGAGGTACAATAGAATTTGTATCCTTAATGTACTCTTCGATGTCTGCAAAGGTATTCTCTCCCAGTTCTATCTCTACATCATCACCAAAATTAGACATGTTTTCCTATCAACACCAAGCAAAGCAAGCAAAGTGTGATGGAATAGAATAAGACGTAAGTAAAGCACACACTAAATAGTAAATTCAAAATCGTATTCCCCGACAACGGCGCCAAAATTTGATACGCTCAAATTACACATTAAGAAATCGTGTAAGGTAGCCGATTTCAAATATAATAGCCCAACAAGGTTGGGCTCGAATCCCACAAGGAATAGGTGTGAAAAGGTTACTAGAATAGTGTGTTGCTCGACTAGAGTCATAATTCTATCCAGTTAACGGTAACAAGAGTGTGAATTAATAGTCACAAGAGTATGAATTGAGTTTGTTTTGAAGGAACAACTATTTGGAATGTTGAGAGTGTAATTAATTGGATCAAAAAAATCAAGGTTGTGTCCCCTTTAATGAAGTGTAATGTTATCGGCGTTAATATGATATATTTCTAATGGAAGGTCCTTTTGATATGCAAATGATGTCTAAATGATTACCCAATATTTTTCAATAGTTGTGTAGTATTTCCTCCTTATACTTTTTCAAATGTAATAGAGTTGCAATTAAGAACAATCAATTTAGGACAAATAAAACCCACTTATTCCTAAACGATTTCATTAAACAAGGTTTAAAGCCTTGAGTCTTTGATATTTACTTCTTCCTAATTCTAACCCACTTTCCCAAGCAAAGCAAGAATTTAATGGCGTTCGTTAATGTTTGCAACCGCCAACAATAAATGAAGAAGGAGAAGTAAATAAATATCAACCAACCATTATATATATATTCAATGTTAAACATCCATTAACATAACACCCATAGAGGGTTCACAACCTTAGTATTTAGAGTTAGCTACTCATACTAAAATACAAAAGCAAGAGAATAATAAATGCCATAAAGCTTGAAGATTCTTGTCACCAAAAGCTTCCAAAAGTGAAGAATCTTTAAGTCTTGGAATGTAGCTCAAAAACTAGACAAGGTGAGCCTACAAAAACCTAATAAATCTATTTATAGTGTACTGAAAATCGGGACAAAAAACGGATAAAAACACCTTTTCAGTTCAGATATACGACCGCATTCCTGTCGCAGATAGAACATGCGGTTTGCGTTTTTGATATCTTCATCGCAGATTGAAACCATATGTTCCAAGCCTTCACTGCATTCTTGTTATGCGATCTGCATTGTAGAAATGTGATCACATTTTTCGTAGCACTTTCTTCATTCAACAGCCTTCACGGTTGGTTTATGGTCTACTTTGCGGCTCGCAGACAGGTTCTGCAGTCGCAGAATGGAGCACATTCTTGACATTGAATTTTTTTCAGTAGTCTATTGTGATCTGCGATCTCGATGTCAATTATACGGTCTGCATTGTCATTTTGCAACCGCATTTCTTCCTGTGCGATGCTCCTTTGCTCTTTTCTTTTCTTTTTGTAGCTTTTTTGGTTCCATTTTGATGCTCTTGGGTCCTAAAACCTCATGTACTGCAAAAACACTAAAATTACATAAATAAAAGAGATAATTGCATCTACAATAAACTAAAATCTAAGCAGTTAGTATTGAAATGTGCCGAACTTCTCTGACACATCAACTACTCGACTCCAAATGGCCCAAATCTATTCAATTCAATTTCATAATATAAATAACTTCAAGTAACTGATTCTACAATTAAATTATAAGCTAATGCGTGAAATTATATAAAATAACCAAAATTCCCCTCATGCCAACGCCTCAGAATCAGATGAAATTAAAATTTTCAAAATCCTCGTACTCTCACGAGTCTACCCATATACAAATATCTCCATTCGGAGTTCAAACACCCATTCAAAACTCAAAATTTGGTCTATGAAGTTTTATCAATTTTTCATCTAAAATCTGATATTAAAAGGAGAATTCATGATTATATTAGTGGGGTTTGAGCAAAAAAGAGTCTAGAATCGTTACCCAATCGTTGCCCTTGAAAACCCCTCGAAAGCTCTCCCAAATTCAAAGCTCCAAAACTTGAGTTTTTCTATAAATGACTAACCCTCGGATTTTGAAATGTTTGTATTTTCCCAGTTATTTAATGCATTGCGAAGAAGAAAAATGAAGGTTGCCAAAAAGTCTCTTCGTGAATGCGAGGAGCAGTACGCCAATGCGAAGGCGTGGGCTGACAAAGCTACGTGAACGCGACGTAGGGGATGCGAACGCGGTGAGTAAAAAATAGGCTCAGCCCTCAGAGCCAAATAGAGCTATGCGAATGTGATGGCTCACATGTGAACACGATGGAGGAAAAGGTCAGAGATTCAAGAACGCGAGAGATGTGACGGGAACGCGAAGAAAGAAATTGGTCTGCAACTGGTAAAGGATTTTCTACAATTTTTCACAACTCGAAAATGCTCCGTTGAGCATTTCAAACACACCCGAGGCCCCCGGGACCTCAACCAAACCTACGACATATCCTATAACATCATTCAAACTTGTACCAATCCTTAAAGCTACTAAAACAACATCAGAAACTCGAATTCATCAACGATTTAAGTCTAAGAACTTCAAATTCTCTGAAAACACGCTTTCGATCAAAAACATAACCAAACCACGTCCGAATGACCTGAAACTTTGCACACACATCCCAAATGACATAACGGAGCTACTGCAACTTTTGGAATTCCATTCCGACCCTCAGATCAAAAACTCACTATCGGACCGGAAACATCAAAATTCAAACTTCGGCATATCAAGCCTAAATTAGCTACGGGCCTCCAAAACACATTCCGAACACGCTCCCAACCTCAAAATCACCTAACAGAGCTAACAGAACTATAAAATTTTTATTTCGAAGTCGTCTTCACACTGTTCCAACTAAGAACCACTTTCCAACACATAAGCTCTCATTTAGGGACTAAGTGTCCCAAAACTCTCCGTAACCCAACACCAAATGTGGCGGCAAACCAAAATAGCAGAACTGAACTTATGGGAAGGAATTAATTCTTAAGACTACCGGCCGGGTCATCACAATGAACTACGGATATCAAATAGATAATGAATACCACATACAATGCCATGCATCGTGGAAGAATTCTCGTAATACTAGGACTGCCTGTGATATACAATGCTGCCGTGGTCATACAACCCAACCCATAGTGGTGTGTACACTACCGAGGGTCGAACGATACAAACCAATGATGCATCTCTATGTAATTCCAAGGCGTTCGGCCCGCTCACAAAAAAGTAAGGAACTTATCAAATTACAACATATATTACCGAGGAATTTTGCCCACTCCACAAGGAAAAAAGGAAATTATTAAATTATAGGTCACGTCATTACAACACAAATATAGGTGCATAATAATGAATACACCCCTTTCCGTTTATCAAAAAAATCATGGCAACCACTCAACACGATAAAATTCAGCCTAATATATACATAATTTATTAATCAATTTCAATTTTTACTCCAATCACTTAAACCAGCAAAATAAATTCAATTAATTTACATTTTGCATGATAAAATCCTAAGTCTACCCGGACAAAAACAAGCTTTAGCTACGTATGGACACTCGTCACCTCGTGTGTATGTACCGCCCACAAGTAATAGCACATAACAATTACATTTCCTAGGGGAAAATTTCTCTTTCACAGGGTTAGATATGAGTCTTACCTCACACTGAAGTACCATAATCGGTTCCAAAGTCTCTCTAACATCTTAAACCGATGCCTGTGGCTCCAAAACTAGTCAAACAATGAGAAAACCATTCAAAATATACTCTAAAACTTATACTAAATCAATTTATATCGCTTTTCCAACTCCACAAAAAAAGTTAGTAAAATAGACCATCAGGCCAAAGTGCCCGGATTCCAAAAATATTCAAATATAATTATTATCCATAACACCACAAAGTCAAATATATAATTTACTTTCCATTTCATGTCCAATTTCGTGGACGCGGTAGGTATACCTCGGAAAGGGACTCCTCGGCCTGCGGACGCAGTAGGTATATCTCAAAGTCTCTAATTAGTTGCCTCCCATAAGGATGATAGGCCTGAGAAGAAGTATTTGGATCTGCACATGAAAAAAAACATGTGCATACGAGGCATAAGTACACTACAGCGGTACTCAGTAAGTGCCAAGCCTAACCTCGGTCGGGTAGTGACATGGAAGGTTAGGGCCCTACTGATGTTAAACAATATATTATGAATTATCAGTATGAAAACATACAGTAATAATGAATACAACAGTGAAATAAGAAAGGTTAAACAATGCAATAACAAATACACAAAGAATGGAGTAAATACAGAATATGTACAACCTAATACCAATGGTAACAATGAGGATCTCCCGGGATATCGTCCTTTAGTACTTTTCTCAACTGTCCAGCGGATCTCTCGTGATACTATCCTGTAGTCCATCATGTGTGTATATCCGAAGGATCTCCCGGGATACCGTCCCGTAGTCCAGCTATCAATGTGCAGAGGGATCTATAGGGAATCGAACACGCAGTCCCATAATAAATATTCAGGGCGGATATATCGAGAATCTAACCCGCATTCCCAAAGTAAATTTGCAGGTGGATCTATTGGGAATCTAACACACAGTCCCAATGTAAAATAGTAGGGGGATCTACGGGGAATCTAACCCGCAGTCCCAAAGTAAAAGTGCAGGGGGATCTACCGGGAATCTAACCCGTAGTCCCCAAGTGAACAAACAAGGGGTGGTGGGGTGGGGTGGGTGAGCTACCAGAATCCCACATCCGTTGTCCCAATGTAAATGCGTAGCTACAACTAGAAGATATTCGAACATGAAGTACAAAAACACAAGCAACAGGTAGTACTAGCCTAACATGCATCACGTAGTACAATCAAGGCAAATTAAGAAAATAGGTAATTTAAGTCAACTAAACATGCTTTTCTAATCTAACATAGGTTATAATTGCAAGAAAATAAAGCAAATACGAAATAAACTCAGTCTTATTATCTTAAGTAAAAACTGGGTTTTCAATAATTCGCTCAAGTACACGCTCCTCACCTCATGTACAAGGCACTCAATTACCAAATATCATATCCTAAGGGGAAAGGTCCCCCACACAAGGTTATACAAGTCACTTATCTCGAACCGGCTCCAAAATCAACTCGAAATCACACTTTTTCCATGAGTACTCGACTTCAAATGGCCCAAATCTATTAAATTCAATTTCATTATGTAAATAATACTTCAAGTAACAGATTCTACAATTAAGTTCTATGCTAAAACGTGAAATTATATAAAATGACCAAAACACCCCTAGAGCCAATGTCTCGGAGCCCTCGTACTTTCGCGAGTCTATCCATATACAAATCTCTCAAATCGAAGTTCAAACACCCATTCAAAATTCAAAAATTAGGTCTATGAAGTTTTATCAAATTTTCATCTAAAATCCGAAATTAAAAGGAGAATTCATGATTAGATTAGTAGGTTGTAAGTAAAAAGGAGTCTAGAATCGTTACCCAATCGTTGCCCTTGAAAACCCCTCAAAATCTCTCCCAAATCCGAGCTCCCAAGCTTGAGTTTTAGTAAAAATTTCTAACCCTCGAATTTTGAAATGTTTATATCTGCCCAGTTATTTAATGCATCGCAAACACAGAGGAAGTCACGCTTTCGCGAAGAAGAAAAATGAAGGCCTCCAAAAATGCCCTTCGCAAATGCGAAGGCATGGGCTGAAAAAGCTACGCGAACGCGACACGGGGGATGCGAACACGATGATTAAAAAAAATAGGCTCAACCCTCCATGCCAAATAGAGCTATGCGAATGTGATGTCTTAAGCGCGAATGCGATGGAGGAAAAGGTCAGAGCTTTGCGAACGCGAAGAAGGAAATTGGTCTGCAATTGCTAAAGGATTTTTTGCAATTTTTCACAACCCCAAAATGATCCGCTGAGCATCGAAAACACACCCGAGGCCCCCAGGACCTCAACCAAATCTACGTCGGATCAGTACAAAACCATATGATTTGTACTTGTTTACGTACTACCCCTTAGGCCTAGGGCTTCGTTGTACCCTGCTTACTCAAAAGAAAGCAAGATGAGGTCGATCTGCTTCGTAGACAAGGCTCGTTTTATACTTTACTTACGAGCTCGTGTAGTACTTACCCCTATCTGTAAAGGGGCTTATGCACTCCACTTTTTAGTATGAAGTTTGCCTGGTCAATAAGATGACATATCCCATAACATCATTCAAACTTGTACCAATCCTTAAACCACCTAAAACACCGTTGGAAACTCAAATTCATCAATGATCTAAGAATAAGAACTTCAAATTCTCACAAAACACACTTTCGATAAATATCCTAACCAAACCATGTCTGAATGACCTTAAATTTTGCACACACATCCCAAATAACATGAAAGAGGTACTGCACCTTCCGGAATTCCATTCTGACCCTCGAATCAAAAACTCACCGTCGAACAAGAAACTTCAAAAAGTCAAACTTCGGCATTTGAAGCCAAAATTAGCTATGGACCTCCAAAACACATTTCGAACATGATCCCAACCTCGAAATCACCTAACGGAGCTAATAGGACCATCTGATTTCCGTTCTGAAGTTGTCTTCATAATTTTCTGACAACGGACCACTTTTCAACACTTAAGCTCTCATTTAGGGACTGGGTGTCCCAAAACTCTTCGAAACCCAACAACGAACATCCCGACAAACCAAAATATAAAAAATGAACTTAGGGGAAATAGCTAATAGGGGATCAGGGCATTAATTCTTAAGACGATCGGGTCATCACATCCTCCTACACTTAAACATTCATTCGTCCTCGAACGAGAATAAAGACATACCTGAAGTGAAACAAAGATGAGGGTAACTACTGCGCATATCCTGCTCGATCTCCCAGGTTACCTCCTCGGCCGGCTTACCCCGCCACTGAACCTTTACCGAAGCAATGTTCTTTGACATCAACTTTCTAATTTGTCTATCCTATATAGCTACTAGGTCCTCAACATGAGATAGATCATTGTCCAACTGGACTAAACTGAAATCCAACACGTGCGACGGGTCCCCGTGATATATCTGGAGCACCAAAATATGAAATACCAGATGAAATCTTGACAAGATAGAAGGTAAGGCAAGCTCATAAACAACCTCCCCAACACACCTCAATATATCAAAAGGTCCAATAAACCTAGGATTTAACTTTCCTTTCTTTCCAAACCTCATGTCGCCCTTCATAGGCAAAACCCGAAGTAGAAGCCACTCTTCAACCATATATGAAACATCACGAACCTTCCAGTCCATGTAACTCTTCTGTCTGGACTAGGCTCTACGGAGTCTATCCTGAATCACCTTGACCTTCTCCAATGTATCCTGAAACAACTCTGTGCCCAATAGTCTGGCCTTACCCGGCTCAAACCAACCCACTGGAGATCTGCATCTCCTACCATATAAGCCTCATATGGCGCCATATGAATGTTGGACTAATAAATATTTTTGTAAGCAAACTCTGCTAATGGCAAGAACTGATCCCAAGACCCTCCAAACTTAATCACACCCGCACGGAACATATCCTCAATAATATGAATAGTTCACTTGGACTGTCCGTCCGTCTGGGTGAAATGTTGTGCTCAACTCCACTCGGGTACCCAACTCCTACTGAACGGCTCTCCAGAACCGTGATGTAAACTAAGTACCTCTATCCGAAATGATAGAAACTGGAATACCACGCAGATGGACGATTTCTCAGATATATATCTCCGTCAACCGCTGTGAGCACGTGATTTTTGCCCTATATGAGAATTAATCCCAAAAACTCCAAAATAAATTAGTTTTTGTTTGTTTGCAATAGTTGTGAATTGTGTTATTTTTCTTGTATTATTTATATTTGTCTGTGCATGTTTATTTATTTAAAGTAATGAAAATAAAAAAATATGTCGCATTAGTATTTTTAAGAATTAATTCTACAATTAGGAATAATTAAGTTGTTTTACAAAAATAAAAATCTCAAAAATAATGTACTTTGAATTGTAGCATTTGATGTCCAAATTGTGTGGTTTTATTTCAATTGGTGTTTGATTTTATGTGATAATTATTATTAGGAGTTGTTTAGTATTTTAAGTTAATTTTTTTTTATTGATTTAATCTAGGATTTTGTTTTTTTATTTATTTAGTAATTAAAAAAGGAAAAGAACAAAAAAAAAAATAGAAAAGGAAATCGGACCGGACCAATTTTGAATTAGAAAATCAGGCCCAAAGTAGCCCTGACTCGGTCCAATCTAGCCAGTCTTAGAGACAGGTGGAACGATGCCATTTAGGTGTCTCAAATCTGGACCCTTGATTTAAACTGATCGAATGGTCCAGTTCAGCTCCCACATCAATGGAACGATGCCGTTTTAAGTCAGTCAATGTGTACCGTTTGCTTGGTTTGATATAATGGTCACCAGTATTCCCACAGCCCGTTACCCAGCCCCGACCCGTTCCATCAGAGATCCATCCGGTCTCAAAGAGTGTCTAAACGACACCGTTTCATTTAGTGGTCTAATCGAAGCCATTGATTTCATCTAATCCAATGGCTTGGATTGAATCTCCTATATAGTATATATTCCTAAATCCTACCTAGCCCTTGCTTAAGAGCCAAACTACCTCGTTTCTCTCAGAGATGACCCCTCCCAAATCGTAGCCGCCACCCCTCCCCTTCGCTTGAATGTCGGTGGCAACAATACTAGTGACCACCCAAATAATACCCCTGGACTCCAAACCTCCCTTAATCCAAATCTCTAAACCTTGTCCCTCAAATCATGATGGAACTCTTCGAATCTTCAATTGAAGATCGGTCAAAAACCTCACCTTCTCCGATGATGCCCAAACTTACACCCTGTGACCATTTGACCTCCCTCGTTCCCAAACCACCCCTAGTTTCCTTCGAATCAAGCCAGAATTGGTCGAATCTTAAATCGACTGAAGAACCCTAGATGTACCAAAAAGTTTAACATGTCCGAGATTAGGGAAAAATCTAAAGTTTTAATTGACTTTAGTCGAGTGTTTTCAGTCGAGAACACTTGATTAAAGTCCATTTTTACCTCAAAGAGTTCGAGTCGAAGCTTTGATTAAAATAGATTGGAGCTAGGTCTAAATTATGATGTATTTCTTCTTTCTTTCCTTTTAGTTTTGTTTGTTTTTGTTGTTTTTGTTGTTGTTGTTATTTATCGGATTGAGTTTCATTATAATTCATCATTTTTGGTTAGTCATTCCTTCCTCTACTTTCGAGCCTTTTTCTTGGTCCATTTTTCTTCTGATTAATTGGCATATGTTATAAATAGTCGAGTCGTTTCGTCGAATAGTCCGTATCTTTAAGTGTATTATTTTAGATTTTAGTTTGTGTTTACTTGTTGTGATTCAGTGTTTTGAATGATTCATTTCTTTTCTAGTTATTATCAAAGTTGCCCCTGAGAATTAGGAGCCAGTTTGTCTTGAAGTTCAGCTTATAGTTGAATTGTTTCTAACTCGTGTTAAAAATCTCGATTTTTTATCTTTTTCCTATATGTGTTTACCGTTTGATTGTTTTCACTCATATATATATATCTGCATTATGATGTTTGCCTCATCTCGTAACTAATCTAGAACTCCCAGGACCATAGTTGAACAATTAGGATATCAAAGGGGTAATTTGGGATTTTAAAACTTGAAGAAATGGTTAGTTTAAGTGGTCTTACAATAAGGTACTAATAGAGCTATTAAACTAATGACATTATTTAATACTTAGTGGGCTGGAAAATATAATAGCATGAGAGGTTTAGGGGGAGTAATTAAATAATGTAATATGCCCATAACAATTGAATTAAGAATAGGAGGGGACATATAGTAGTGGAGAACAAGGACAAGACATATAGTTGTGGAGAACAGGGACAAGACATATAATAATGTGGTTCTAAAGGGTATGGGAAGGGATTATGACCTATTAATTTTAGTGTCCCAAGAGTGATAAAGGGTCTGGTTTGTTGTATAAGTATTGGATATATTGGACAGAATATGGGGGGGGGGGGTTTCTTGGAAGAACATTCTTCAGAGGTCACACAAAAAAGAACAGATAATGAAGCAATCAGTTTTATTAAAGGTTCTCTTTTCAATCTAATACAACATTTTGAAATTTAGGCATTCAGTTTTTTTTTGAGTGTGGTAATGTTTCATTGGGATTCAGAGTTGTTGCTAGTATGATTTTGAATAAACTTGGTCTATTTAAGCTATTTGGTATCATTCTTGGGTCATTTGGTGTTGCTGGATAGATTACCTAGTTTGGTTTGGCTTTGAACCATTTCTAGGTTGATTTAAATAGCGAGTTTGTTGTTGTGGTATTCCTGGGTTTCATTTTGTCAAGTTGGTGCTGTGTTGGTCTTCTTAAAGCTGTTGTGTTGCTGTATTACTGCTGCTGCTGATCATTCCTTCTTCTTCTTCTTCTTCTTCTGTTTTATCATTCAGGTACAAGTTTAAATCCCTTATAACATGTAAATGAACCGATTGATTCAAATGCAAATGGGCTGCGAAGTTTTGTTGCTTTGCTGAATTTGTTCTTCATTGTCTCACTTGCACATTAGCTGATAACTTAGCTCATTCGTAGTTGAATACCATATTTTTGTATTTCTATTAGGATAATTTGTATAAATGGACTAAGAACTAGGCTGTACACTTGGAGTTTGGATTAGTGTAGTGTAATTTGAATCTGTTTGATGATTCTGTTTTCCAATTACAGTAACGGTTTCAGCAATTCAGCGTTAGTAATGTTAGCTTGAAATAATTGGACTATTTTTTAGTGAAATAATAGGACTACTTGTTGTCCACAGAATCATATTGAAGTAATTAAAACCAATAGTCTAGATGCTTGAATTAAGTCAAAGAGTTAATATGTTTCGTGCATTTAGATTCTTGTCTCCACCTCGATGATCACTTTAACAATAGCCAGAACTCATAGAAAAAAAATGAATCAGTAAGCAAATCTGAGCATGAAATTAAACTTAAAACAATTAAGGTTCTGTTAATTTGTTACAAGTTATTGTCTGCATTTATTGTAATTTGAAGTAAACTCAGCATATTCCCGTTTCTAGTTGGGTTGAACATTTGCTTGGTGCAGGGCCCAGTAGCCTGATTCCTGCAATTTGAGCTTCAGCTTGTTCGACGTAGGCCCAGGCTCAATTTTAATTCCCTTCGTGTTTGAGCTTAAGCTAAGGCCTATGTTGGCCCGATTTTTTTTGTGGATTGAGGTTTGATTCCCATTCTTTGGGCTCGTCCTTGACCCTAAAGGCATGTTTAGCTTTAAAAATATTTGTTTTGGCTTCTGTTAGGCCAATGACAAATTAATCAGGACCACTGTTTTAGTTTTTATATACAAACAGAATTTGAAGAATCATAGTTGCTTTTAAGTTTGCCTTTTAAATAAAAAGGAGCCTCGCCTCGCCAAACAAAACACATGATTTGCGAGGCCCTCAATAAATGGTTATAATAATTGCTTAGACTTCGGGATGGGTCGTTTAGTGGATTTCACGGCCCTCTCAAAAGATAATAACGCGTTAGTCCCTTTTTTAGGCGCGTGCTTAATAATTTTACCTTCTTAAACTCGGGTGCACATTTATGTGACCCAAATCCAAATCTCGACGAAGTCGAAATATGTCAATAACCACGGGTACATTGATGTGATGTGGTTCGAGATGTATTTTCACCATGTTGTAAATTCTCGTTAAAATAATAATAAAAGCGGTGAATTAAAATTTGCACACATGTTCAACATGTATAAAATCAGATAGTTTAAGCCAAATATAACATTTGAGCGACCGTGCTAGAACCACAGAATTCGGAAATGCCTAATACCTTCTCCCGGGTTAACAAAATTCCTTATCTGGATTTCCGATTCGTGGACTGTAATACAGAGTCAATCCTCTCCTCGATTCGGGATTAAACCGGTGTCTTGGGACACTATAACTATCCCAAGTGGAGACTCTGAATTAATTAAATAAATCCCGTTTCGATTGTCCTTCAGTTGGAAAAACTCCATTTACTAAACCCTTTCACGGGGTGCAGTAAGTAAAAAGGAGGTATGACAGCTCTGGCGACTCTGTTGGGAAGCCAAACCCAGAACCATTGGTTCAGGATTCAAGAATTCGAGCTTGGTATATTTGTTATATTTGGCTTGTATATTATCTGAATTTATTAAATGTTTTGGGACTAATGTGCTAAACGTTTACCGCTTTCATATTATCTGAATTGTACATAAACTGTGCCGAAACCTTCTCTTCTCCCTCCTGAGAAGTGCACGCTGGTCGTGACTTCTTTTTGTTAGTGTCATATCCCAAAATAGAATGAGGATTCGGAGGAGTTGCAAAACCGGATGATCTTTTGGTTACCGGTACGCAATTCCCATCCTCGGCTCGAGCTGTCCGCTCGGGTAAGCCAGGTCTAGAATAATACACCCAGGTTTTTAAAATTAGTATAACTCAGCCTCATGCCGGATCCCTAGTAGAAACGCTTATTTGCATCATGTTGCATTCGACTTAGGGGACTCAACACAGGGGTTGAGTCCGTCTAGGACATGCAACCTGAAATGAAAAAGACAATCATGTTGCACCATGTTTGATTTATGCATTTATTTGCTTCAGACTTGCATGCTGACTGGCTTCTGAAAATTGGGAATACGGGAAAATTAAGAAAAAGAGAAAAAAAAGAGAAAAATAACAGTGTAGAGAGATAAATACTTATTTTAGAAAGAAACCAATGCCCAAGTAGTGTCGAAACTCTGTCGAAATTTTGAAAAAAAGGGGAATGTTTTTTTTTGTTTTCAAATTTAGTTTATTGAACCGAACTACACTAGTTTGATTCTCACAGGGTGTGAGACACGTAGGAAACCCTAATCGGGTCCAACTTCCTATTTTGCAAAAATAGCCAAAAATGTCAATTTTTTTTTCATAAATAAGTGGGGCGATGTCGTTTTTTGCCAAAAATAGCCAAATGTTCCCGAATGGGATGCTGGAAGACTGAATTTTCATAAACAGCCACCTTTAGTCATTTTTAAGGTTTTGACCAGTTAGTCCCCACAGCCACAAAATCTTCGTCACCGAAGTACTGGAAAGCCGAGTTCGAAAAAACCAGGTCTTGTGTTTTAATTTGAAAACATTGTTGTCAGTTTTGTTTTGAGTCAAATATGTTTGCCTTTTGCTTAAAACCCCTTAATAAATGTGCAGAATGAGCACGAGTCCAAGTTTGTCATTAACAGTTAGGAGCAAGATCCATTTGGAGTTGCAATTGTGGTGGGGGGATTTGGGAAAGTTGGAGTAAGATAATATCAACCTACATCTGGGGGTCTCACCAGTTTGTTGAACGTTAGGCCTAGATGTGACATCATAAAGGCTTTGGTTACGTTTTGGGACCTAGCCCATAATGTATTCCATTTCTCGGATTTTGAACTTACCCTAACCTTAGAAGAGGTAGTAGGTTATATGGACTTTACCGAGGGGGCTAAGGCACAAATATCTGATTGCTCCAAGAGCCGTCAATTCGCACAAATTCATGGATCTACTCAACATAAGCAAGGGAGTCCCGTGCTTTGAATTGGATAAGGGTTTTTCCACTCTACATTTCATATACCAGAGGTATGTGCATATATGAGGGTTCAACAATCCAGAAAGTGGGGTTTGTAGCAGAGGGAATCAGAAAAAATAGGATGAACATAGGCGGTTCGCCTTCATGGTAGCCTTTTTGGTCATTGTGGTGGTTCCCCAGAAAGATATAAACATTAATCTAAAAGTGGCTGGAGCCGTCAAGGTCCTAATTACCAACAACAAAAGCACGTTGGCCCCTATGATAGTATCTGAGGTATACCGAGCTCTCACAGCTTGTAAAGCCGGGGCAAATTTCTTTGAGGGATGCAATTTATTATTGCAGATGTGGATGGTCGAGCATTTGTGTCATCATCCTCAGTATGTGAGCTATAGATCTACAGACAAATGCTGCATTGAAGAATATAACACAAGGGTTTCAAGGCTCAGATTGCCGTAAGGGTTCGAAGAATGGGTATCCTATCTCCGTGCCATCACTACGGTACAAATAGATTTGACGTTAGGTTTGCTTCCTGTAGAATAAAATATGTATATGCCCGCCACTGGCCCTTACTTCCTCCTAATGGGACTCCGAGATATTCAGCCTTATGCGCCCTATCGGGTGATGAGACAGTTAGGAAGGTATCAGGTGGTACACCCAGAGGAAGATCTTAGTGTTTACGCAGTCGAGGTTAGCACCGATGGCCAATTTCATGATGAGACCGTTCGTTCAATATGGAATGAATGCCAGTACTTATTGGTAAAAACTCGAGTACACAATCTATCCAGAGGTAAAGTCTCACCTGTTTATATCGCCTGGTACAGAAAGAAGAGCATTGCGAGAGATGGACTAGAATGGCCAACCAAAAGGACTCACCTTCAGGATTTTGCCAAGCCATCACGAGAATAGTAGGGTTGGCTAGCAGAAGAAGAAAACTACAGGGCAGAAATAGGCAAACTGAAATAACAAATTAGGGACCTGGAGTTTGAAAACAGTGTGCAAGTTGTTGTCGATGAAGGGGATAAAAAAAAGTTGGCCCAAGAAAATGAGGCCCTGAAGACCCAAATCCGACAGATAAGAAGGGATGCTGACAGCCAACAGAGAAGTCGGTCTGACGACATGTTGATAAATGGGCAGAAAAATCAAATCACTAAATATCAGAATGGTCGGGAAAGATCTGAAGCCAAACTAGCAAGGATTCAAGCCAGATGGGCAAGATGTATAGAAGAGCGCGCACATAATATGCGGCAGATGAAGAGGGACTACGAGAGGAACATTACTATGTTGAGAGAAACAATATCTACCCTCAAAGAACGGGTCTTCAGACAAGCTAGAGACTCTAGAGCTGATAGGGCACGCCGTTATCACTTGATCGCATGGATAGAGAAACAAATATATGAGTTTCAAGATCAACTCTTTTACAATAATCAAGTACTTGGGACGCGAAATCAACGAATAGAGCAGTTGCTTATGGAAAGGGACAAAATCAGGGGAAGAATCAACGATATCGGGAACTGCATCACCCTAAAGTGCTTAGCTTGTGAGGATATGTCCCGTACTACTTTCTTTTCTTCAATAATGATTTATGTCCACTAGATCATGGAAGATTTGAAAGACCTGCAGAGGGGCCTTGCACCAAAGCCCGCGGCGAGGTCAAACGACGCCTCGTGGGTACCAAAATTCAAAGCTCTAAGGCACTCATAGTTTGAGTCTGTATTTTCCTTATCTTCAGAGTTCGTTGTCCATGGGAGTTTGTATTTACCTTTTCGCGTAAAGTCTATAGTATGTATCAAGTCTGTCAGTTTCCTTTCAAAAGTGTTTTGCCTTGTGATAAAACGTTTTGTTAATGAAAATTGAAAAATCCAAAAATTGTGTATTTATTTTTCGCACTTGTGGTTAGAACTACGCACGATATGATTCATGCAGGGATGTGATACATAAGAAATCGACATAAGATTTGACCACCAATAAAATGAAAGGAAAGAAAAAGAGGGGAATAATAGAAAAACAGAAAGAAAGAAATAAAGGAAATAAAGGAAAATTTGGGAAGCACTCAAAAGAAAGAACATATGTAAGAAGCCGGAAGGAGGCATGCAATAGAAGCAAACACATGATAGGAATGGTTAAATTGCCAAGGTGCATTGCATCCCAACGTGCAATAACATATCTCTTAAACTGTAAAAAACTAACAAGTTTGTTGTTTTCCAGAGATTTCAAACAGTTAGCTTGTTAGAACGTACTAGAAAATTACCATTACCAAACAAGATCTAAAGGACCTATACCGAAAAGCATGTCTGGTTCTGACAAAAGTGTTGAAGAGGAAAAAATAGAGATACAAACAACGAAGTAGGAAGTAGACAGGTTGAGACAAGAGATAGCATAAATGCACCTAGCCTAGGCTAGGGGGCAACAAGTACCAGTCCCTCCCGCTACAGCTACTCTCCCACCAGCAAAAACTCCGGAGTACCTGCCAACTGGTCCATCAACGAGTTTCCCAATTCACCAATACTATCAGGGGAAAACTCCTTACAATCCCCAAGCTCTACCACCCAAACACGACCCTCCTCCACTAACTGCTCCTATTTTCATGGCACCTCCGCGCGCTACATTGCAAAGATCATCCAGTGAGCCGGTGTTTCACGCTTACGACAACCAATACTACCCTCCTTAACCCACCTTCAAAGCACCTGAGCAATATACTTACACCCCTCACTTTGAGCTACCGGCAGAAAATGAGAAGCCGTCTAAGAGTCCGGAGCAAGATGAAGTGCGTCGCAAAGTAAAGAGCCTAGAGCAGTCTTTCAGGAATATGGATGGGTTGGGAGTCCAAGTCAGTGTGGCCTATAAAGAGCTGTGTCCTTTCCCCGATGTTCAACTGCCACCAAGGTTCAAAATGCTAAAGGTTGATCTATGTGAGGGGCATGGTGACCCGGTGGCACACCTGCGTGTTTCTGCAGTAAGATGAGAAGGGTCGATGGGAGAGATGAGCTGTTGATAGCATACTTTGGCCAAAGCTTGGGCGGGTTCTCACTAGAATGGTATACGAGGCAAGATCATAGCAGGTGGTACACCTGGGACGACTTGGCTCAAGCATTTGCTGGTCAATTCCAATATAATATTGAGATCGTCCCCGACCGTCTCATATTGTTGAAAATCAAGAAAAAGCCTGGAGAGATCTTTAGAGAGTTTGGGTTCCGCTGGAGGGAGCAGGCGGCAAGGGTCGATCCTCCAATGAGGGAAGGTGAAATGGTGGGTTAATTTTTGCAGACTTTCGAGCCAACGTACTTTGGTCACCTGGTGACATCAGTTGGTAAATCTTTCAACGAGGTCATAAAGATGGGCGGCATGATTGAAAAAGGACTCAAGTCCAACAAGATAATGAGTTACTCAGCGATCAAGGCCATTACACAAGCTATCTAGAGCGGCACGAGAGGTGTGCTCGAGAAAAAGAAGAGAGACGAAGTCGCAACAGCCTAAACAGGATCTTGGTCCAGATCTAGAGGTTTTTCACCCTACTACCAGCCCAGAACCTACCACCCAAATTACCCATACGCTCCATGTGGCCCTCCATAATCCTACTACCCACCACCAGAGCCACAATTTTCCGTCCATCACGCCCAAACATATACCTAGCCTCCGGCTCACCCGCAATGGCATGCGCCGGCTCCCCAAAATACATATCCAACTCCACAAAACACATATCCGCCCTCGAGGGCCTACAGAAATCCTTCAGGGTCAGGTTTCCATAGGAATCAAGTTTTCAAGAATAAGAGGGTGCAGAGGTAGAGAATATTTACTCCGCTAGGAGAAACCTGTAATACTTTCTTCCACAAATTGAGGTAGTTAGGCCTGTTGAATCCTATTGAGCCAAAATTGCCAAATCCCCTTCCTAGAAATCTGGACCATTCAGTGAGTTGTGAATATTGTTTGGGGGCCCCCTGACATGATATTGAGAAATGCTGGAAGTTGAAGACTGTAGTACAAGACCTTATTGATGCAAACAGGATTGAGGTTCAGGCTCTAGAAGCACCAAACATCAATCATAATCCCTCACAAACAGTAATAATGATCCTTGCCAGTGAAAATAGTTCAAAAGAAAAACCGACCAGTGGGAAGTGGGAAGGTACTGGTGTAGTTGGAAAGTGTAGACAACAAGCCAACTGTGGTGATGGGGAAAGGGTCATCCGTTGTTTCAAAGAAATCTGAGGCAGTCAAGGTAGTGATGCATGGGGCATCAAGCATACATGTGGTAGTCGTGAAGGGGGCTCGCGTGGAACCAGTTGTCATCAAGGCAGTAATGCAATTGCCAATAATCAGTGAAAAGGCCGTACCATGGAAGCTACAGTCAAATGACGGTGATGTATAAGGGGAATGCATTTATGGAAGAGGTATGTGAAACCCAAGGTCTATCTCGTTCGGGAAGGTGTTTTGCTCCCGCAAAGTTAAGACGGACAAATCCAGTATCAACAAAGAAGCCAGTTACCAAGGAAGAGGTGGAAAAGTTCTTAAAAAAAAATGAAGGTGCAGGATTACTCCATTGTGGAGCAGCTGAGGAAGACCCCAGCACAGATCTCATTGCTATCATTATTGATTCATTCAGACGAGCACCACCGAGCGTTGATGAGAATTCTAAACGAAGCCCATCTGCTGGATAAGATCTCTGCGAACCATCTAGAGAAAATAGCGAACAAGAATTTTAAGGTGAACCGGGTGACATTTTCCGATGATGAGTTGCCCATGGAGGGTATAGAACATAATGGAGCTCTCTATTTGACCGTGAAGTGTAAAGACTCGGTAGTCACTTGAGTATAGATTGATAATAGGTATAGTGCCAATATTTGCATGTTGTCCACCTTGAACAAGCTAAAGGTTGATAATAATGACCTAATTCACAATAACAACATCTGCGTTCGAGGGTTTGATGGTGGTGGCACAGAAACAGTGGATGACATCATACTTGAATTGATAATTGGCCCAGTCCAGTTCACCATGGAGTTTCAAGTGTTAGATGTCACAGTGTCATATAATCATCTTTTGGGGAGACCATGGATTCATGTTGCCAAAGCAGTGCCTTCTACACTACATTAGATGGTCAAGTTCGAGTGGGATAGACAAGAGATCGTAGTGCATGCAGAAGACAATATAAGCGCTGTAAGTGATGTCATCATACCCTTTATAGAGACTGATTATAACAAGGGCCTATGGGTTTACCAGGTTTTCGATAGGTTTCAGTGGACAAAGTTCCTGAGGGTGAAAACATCCCACTTCCCAGAATAGCAGTTGCAACTGTCATGGTATCCTCAGAGATGCTGAAAAACGGGTTTGTGCTAGGCAAAGGTTTGGGGGTTAATTTTCAGGGTATTGTTCAACCAGTTTCTTGGCCCAAGAATCTGGATACCTTTGGGCTGTGGTTTAAGCCTATAGCGGCGGATGTGCGATAGGCCCACAAGATAAAGAAAAGGTCATGGGTCTTTTCCAAGCCAATCACACACCTGTCCTGATCTTTTGTCAAGCTGAGCATCCAAAAGCAATTGCTGTCCAAGGTTATAGGCCCACTGATTGGTATAAATGGAAATTTGGATAAAGGTTTTAAAAGATTATTTGCCGAAGTCAACATGGTAGAAGTCGGGGAAGGATCTAGCAAGGCGAATGTGTAGTTTGTGGGGACTAAGGCCAAGATCAACAATTGGATGGCTACTCCTCTTCCCACGAGGAGGGAGTCTTAGTAGTAGGCTTTGATTTTCCTTCATGTTTAGCTGGATTATTCCAGGGTTGTAATCCAGTTTTCTTTTATTTTGTACTCATCAAAGTATGAAACCTTGTTATCCTGTACTTCAATCAATGAATGTTTCTTATTTACTCATTATTTTATTTTAATTTTGTTTTCCTCTTTTCTTTTTTCTAAACAGTTCTCTTTATACAGGTCTTAATGCCATGACATGCACGACGGATCCTCAACCTAGTCTAAAAAATCAATCTGATTCTGAACTAATAGTGCAAGAGGTAGAATATGATGAACGATAAATATACGATGAGGGTGAAGCCCTCGAAGAAATTAATAGAGAATTAAGCCAATTTGAAGAGAAACCCAAGCCCAACTTAAATGACACAGAAGCCATCAATCTGGGGGATGCGGATGACATTCGGGAAACTAAAATAACATCCACATTGAACCAAACATCAGGGAAGAATTATTCAAAGAACTTATTGAGTTCAAAGAAGTTTTTGCATGGACATATGACGACATGCTGGGTTTAAGCACCGGCTTAGTGGTTCACAAATTGCCCACTGACCCGACATGTCCTCCCATCAAGCAGAAATTGAGGAAGTTCAAAACCGACATGAGTGTAAAGATTAAGGAAGAAGTAACCAAATAGCTAAAATGCAAAGGTTATTCGGGTTACTCGATATCCTAGTTGATTGGCTAATGTGGTGCCAGTGCCGCAGAAAGATGGAAAAATTAGGGTATGTGTTGACTCTCGCAATCTGAATAGAGCAAGCCCAAAGGATAACTTCCCATTACCTAACATCCTTATCTTGATCGATAATTGTAAAAAATGTGAGATCGGGTCTTTTATGGATTGCTATGTTGGGTTTCATTAGATTCTAATGGATGAGGAAGATGCAGAGAAGATGGCTTTCATCATGCCGTAGGGAACTTATTGCTATCGGGTAATGCCGTTAGGTCTGAAGAACGCTGGAGCAGCGTACATGAGGGCAATGACTACTGTGTTTCATGATATGATACACAAAGAGATTGAGGTATACGTGGATGATGTGATTATAAAATCCAAGCACCAGGAAGATCACGTAAGAGACCTAAGGATGTTTTTCCAAAGTCTTCAGAAGTACGATATTAAGCTCAACCCTGCCTAATGTGCATTTGGTGTTCCATTCGGAAAGCTGTTGGGATTCATAGTAAGTCGGCGAGGCATTGAGTTGGACCCGTCAAAGATCAAATCCATTCAGGAGTTGCCACCTCCGAAGAACAAAACCAAAGTGATGAGTTTGTTGGGAATGTTAAATTATATTAGCAGGTTTATCGCTCAAATCACCGTGACTTGTGAACCCATTTTTCGGTTACTTAAGAAAGATGCTGCAATAGAATGGACGGAAGAGTGTCAGCAGACATTTGACCAGATAAAAGGGTATTTATCGAACCCACCTGTGTTGGTTCCACCCGAGCCAGGAAGACTGTTGATTCTCTATCTAATGATCCTGGAGAATTCATTTGGGTGTGTGCTGGGAAAAAACTATATCATTGAAATGAAGGAACATGCCATCTATTATCTCAACAAGATGTTTACGGTTTATGAGGTTAAGTACACTCAACTTGAAAAGACATGTTGCACCCTAACTTGGGCAGCACAGAAGTTGAAACACTATTTGTCGTCTTATACTACTTACCTCATATCTCATCTGGACCCATTGAAGTATATTTTCAGAAGCCTATTCCCATGGGGAGGCTGGCAAAGTGGCAGATTTTGCTTATGTAGTTCGACATTGTTTACGTGACTCGGAATGCGATGAAAGCATAGGCGTTGACGGATCACTTGGCCGAGAATCCGGTCGATGAAGAATATGAGCCATTGAGGACGTATTTTGATGATGAAGAAGTGATGCATGTCGATAAGCTGTAGTTGACTGAAGAAACAGGATGGAAGCTTTTCTTTGATGGAGCTGCAAATGCGAAGGCAGTCGGAATAGGAGCGGTACTTATTTCCTAAATAGGGAATCATTATCTAGTTACAGCTCAGTTACAGTTCTATTATACCAACAACATGGATGAGTATGAGGCATGCATTTTGGGCTTACGATTAGCTGCGGACGTGGATGTCCAGGATGTTTTGGTCTTTAGAGACTCGGACCTCTTGGTACATCAGATTTAAGGTGAATGGGAAACACGAGATTTGAAGCTCATACCATATCGACAATGTTTGCACGATCTATGTTAGCGGTTCGATCAGTGGAGTTTTGGAACATCCCAAGAGTTCATAATGAGGTTGCCGATGCTTTGGCCACCTTAGCATCAATGTTGCACCATCCAGATAAAATCCATGTTGATTCGTTGAACATTCATGTTCATGATCAGCATGCTTATTGTAACGTGATAGAGGAAGAACTAGATAGCGAATCATGGTTCTATGATGTCAAGGAGTACCTTAGGATGGGGATATACCGGGAGCAGGCAACTGGAGATCAAAAGAGAGCCATTCAGCTGTTGGCAACTGGATTTTTCCTCAGTGGAGGGGTGCTGTACAAAAGAACATCGGACTTGGGGTTGCTAAGATGCGTAGATGACAGTCAAGCTACGACAGTTATGACAGAGGTGCATTCTGGAGTTTATGGGCCATATATCAGTGGATATATATTGGCAAAGAAGATTCTTTGAGCAGGATATTACTGCTCACTATGGAGTGAGATTGTATCAGCTTTGTGCGCAAATACCATCCGTGCCAGATACACGGAGATCTAATTCATTCTCTACCGACATAATTACACACAATGTCCGCACCGTGGCCTTTTGTTGCGTGGGGGATGGATGTCATTGGACCAATTGAGCCAGCAACTTCCAACGGTCATAGGTTCATTCTGGTGACCATCGATTATTTCACCAAGTAGGTTGAAGCTAAAACTTTCAAGTCAGTAACCAAGAATGTAGTGGTGGATTTTATTCATTTCCCTTATCATCTGTAGTTTTGGGATCCCTAAGGTAATCATCATGGACAATGGTGCTAATCTTAACAACAATTTGATGAAAGAAGTATGTCAACAGTTTAAGATTACACACCACAATTCCACCCCGTATCGTCCCAAGGTGAATGGAGCGGTTGAGGCAGCTAATAAGAATATAAAGAAGATATTAAGGAAAATGGTATAAGGGTCCAGACAATGGCACGAAAAGTTACCGTTTGCATTGTTGGGTTATCTCACTACTGTTCATACTTCAGTAGGTGCAATTCCTTATTTATTGGTATATGGAACTGAAGCAGTGATACCGGCAAAAGTTGAAATTCTGTCTCTCCGAATTGTTGCTGAGCCTGAGATTGATGATGATGAATGGGTGAAAACCCGGTTGGAGTTATTTAGCTTGATTGATGAAAAGAGATTGGAAGCAGTATGTCATGGCCAATTATATCAAAAGAGGATGGCAAGAGCATACGATAAGAAGGTACGTCTCAGGAAATTTGAAGTAGGGCAGCAAGTGTTGAAATAGATCCTTCCACATCAGGCTGAAGCAAAGGGAAAATTAGCCCAGAATTGATAAGGACCATTCATTGTGACCAGAGTGCTGTCCAATGGCGCTTTGTATTTGACAGATACAGAACGAAGATGTATAAACATGGCTATCAATTCTGACACCGTCAAGAGAAATTATGTGTGATTCCTTTGATTGTAAGTGTTATTTGTTTGTACTTGTCATTGTATCGGAAAATGAAATGACGGAGGCAATTTGTTCTTCTATCTAAACACTTTAACCTTCACTTCCCCTTTTGAGTCTTATTTTTTCATTCATACCCCTCTATTGGAATCAGTAATGAAAGTGAAAAGAAAAAAAGATAAAGAAAAATATATCTAAAAACAAAAGAAAAGTCACAAGAAAACAAAGGAATAGTGAACTACGTTCGACCTGATTCCTTAAAGAGGATATGTAGGCGCCTCACGGCTCGGCCATAGCGTAACAAAAATCAAAAGATTCCCAAGCAAGAAAACTGGGGCAAAAGTTGTATTTGTAATTTTGGGAAAGAAATTTGATTCCAAGAGTTGTAATGTTTTACCCATAAAAATTATTTTAAACTTTTGATACCCTTTTGTTTTAGCCACACAAAAAGAAAAAACCATGTCGATGTCCAAAAAAGACCTCCCGATCAGTATCCGAAAAGTGCCAAGTCAGGCAAATGGAAGCCGGGAATAACACTTTGATCCCCAGTGGGAAGAGGACCATAAGTTGAAAAGAATTTGATAGCCAAAAGAATCCCCAGCAGAGAGAGTCTTATCGGTAAAACTCTGATCCCCAGTTGAAAATAAAATGAGAGAGTCTTGTCAGTGGAAACCTGCACAGGCACCATAAGGCGACGGAAGTTGAGAGAAATAAAATGAGAGAGTTATCGGTGAAAACCTTCACGGGCACCATAAGGCGATGGGAGTTGATAAAAATGAGAGAGTATTATTAGTGAAAACCTCTCGAGGCATCAAGCAGAACAAAGGGGACGAACGAGATAAGGTTGATAGAAAGGATTCGTCGAGGCATCAAGCAGAACAAAGATGTTGATTCGGAAAAAGAGTTGGGTTGCAGGACCTTTGAAATGCAAAGTAAGGCCATTAGAAATATTGATAGACTGGGTTGATTAATCCAGAATGCGCGACATGATCATTGGTATCGTCCATTCAGATAAGGTCCTTTCCTTTTTCTTCTCCCCAGCAGTTGTTCAAAAGATTTTTCTTTTTCTATCCCTTAAAGTCATCATTTTTCATTTCTTTGTTTAAAGATTTTTCAATGGTAGTTTGTTTTTTAGAAGGATTTTCAGAGCTTACTACCAGTTTCCAAGATGGTGCAAAGCAAAATATGGATAGGACAGGCAGAAGATAATGCAATAGAACGAGAAAGACGTTTGTCGCAAGACCAAATGATGGAATAGTTTAGGATTTCGGGGAAAGGATAAAGCAAAGGTGGGAAAACAACAGTTGATAGGTTTGTGAATAAGGAATCGTCAAGAAGGTCGAAAGTTATCGGCCAAGTTTCAAGAGGGTCTGACGACGCAAAGCAGGGCAAGTCATTCTAAGACCAGCAGAAATATCATTCCCAGCAAATAATATCATCCTCAGCAAATAAATATCATCCCCAACAAGTTTTGATAGTGTAATGGAACACAGAGCAGGGGAAGGAGAAAGGGAAAAACCATCCCCAGCAGGAGTGGCACGACCACTCAGCACATTTTAAACTAACAAAATTTTATTTGATTTGAAGCAGGTAAAGGAAATATTGTTGATGGCGGAAAGACATGCCACAAGGAAGATTATCAAACTGGGGCAGAAAATTTTCTTCCATGTTTTATAATTTTTTTAAAATCGGGTACCCATCAGAGGAACGAGGAAAGCAAGACAACAAGTTTCGAAGAAATCAATTTCGGAGGAGGACAATACAAGATCTGAGTGAAGTAGTCTTGGAAGAAGCAAGATGACACAAGTTTTAAAGGAAGTGATCGTTGAACCAGTATTATCCCCGACGGTTGAAAGAAGGAAAATAACAAGTCTTAACGGAGGAAGATAATTCCCCCAGCAGTGTCATCCCTAGTAGTTTTCAGAGGAATGAAACACAAGTTTTAAATGAAGTGGTTTCGAACGAGGAAGATAATACAAACTTCAAGGAAAGTAGTTTTTGAAGGAGGAAGATAACACATTTTGAAAAAGTGTTATCCCCAGCAGTTCTCAGATGACAATGTAGGTTTTGAGGGAAGCAGTTCTGAAGAAAGATAATTCAAGTTAGAAGAAAATGGTTCAGGAGGCCGGAAGGAACAACGACGATAGAATGCAGTTTAAGTGGATGAAGTTAGGAGCCCGCCTGGAGAATTGAGGTATTATATTGTTGAAGTCAGGAGCCTTCCTAGAGAATGTACGCTGTTATATTTTAAGTTATCGATGAAGTCAGGAGCCCGCCTGCAGAATGGAGGCTGTTATATTTTAAGTTGTAGTTGAAGTCAGGAGCCCGCTTTGAGAATGAAGGCTATTATATTTTAAATTGTCGAAGAAATTAGGAGCCTGCCTGGAGAATGGAGGTTGTTATTATTTTAAGTTGTAGATGAAGTCAGGAGCCCGCCTGGAGAATGGAGGTTGTTATCTTTTTTATAGTTGAAGTCAGGAGCCCGCCTGGAGAATGGAGGCCATTATATTTTAAGTTGTAGTTGAAGTCAGGAACCCGCCTGGAGATGAAGGCTATTATATTTTAAGTTGTCGATGAAGTCAGGAGCCCGCCTGGAGAATGGAGGTTGTTATTATTTTAAGTTGTAGATGAAGTATGGAGCCTGCCTGGAGAATGGAGGTTGTTATCTTTTTTACAGTTGAAGTCAGGAGCCCTCAAGGAGAATGAAGGCTGTTATATTTTAATTTGTAGTTGAAGTCAGGAGCCCGCCTGGAGAATGGAGGCTGTTATATTTTAAGTTTTTGATAAAGTTAGGAGCCTGCCTAGAGGATGGAGGTTGTTATTATTTTACGTTGTAGTCGAAGTCAGGAGCCCGCCTGTAGAGCAGAGGAATAAATTTAAGTTGAGGTGGAAGTCGGGAGCCCGCCCGTATAGCATAGGAATATATTTCGAGTTGAATCTGAAGTAGGGAACCCACCCGTATAACAGAGGAATACATTTCAAGTTAAAGTTGAAGTCGAGAGCCCGCCCGTATAACAGAGGAATACATTTCGAGTCGAAGTCGAAGTCGGGAGCACGCCCGTATAATAAAGGAATACATTAAAGTTTGAAGTCAGCAAAGCGGAGGGTTACAACAAAAATCCCTAGCATAAATTCAAGCTCAGAAATCAGAAGAAATGCAACAATGGTCAGGAGAAGGCAGTTCAAGCTTCGAAGGGAAAATAATTCAAAGCTCACCAGAAATAAACAAGTACTTCGAGTTTGGCAATCAAGAGAGGTCGGCCAGTTAAGTCAGAACAGAAGAAACATCAGAGGAAATACAGGAGCAAGTTGAAGATCTAGATAAGATTTTGTTATTCATAGACTACCAAAACAGCAGCAACAACAACAGTAACAGTAAAGGTCGATAAGCAGCAGCAACAACAACAGTAACAGTAAAACCACAGCTCACGGTAGTCCCAGCTACCAAAACTTCCCGAGCTACATTGACTTGATTCCCTTTTAGCCAGGGATATGTAGAAGACCTTATGAAGCAAATATTCGGTCAAATCTTTCAAAAAGGTCTTCACACGGAGTACTCAAAAGGGAAAAAAATCGCTCGTATCCGCTCACTTTATCTTTGCGTGAGAACTCTTCGTGTTTTCGGGGAAAAAGGGGCAGCTTTGAGCACGTGATTTTTGCCCTATAAGAGAATTAATCCCGAAAAATGCAAAATAAAATAGTTTTTGTTTGTTTGCAATTGTCGTGAATTTTGTGTTATTTTTATTGTATTGTTTATATTTGTCTGTGCATGTTTATTTGTTTAAAGTAATGAAAATACAAAAATATGTCGCATTTGCATTTTTAGGATTTAATTCTACAATTACGAATAATTAAGTTGTTTTACAAAAATAAAAATCACAAAAATAATGTATTTTGCATTGTGGCATTTGATGTCCAAATTGTGTGGTTGTATTTCAATTGGTGTTTAATTTTATGTGATAATTATTATTAGGAGTTGATTAATATTTTAAGTTAATTTTGGTTTTATTGATTTAATCTAGGATTTTGTATTTTTTATTTATTTAGGAATTAAAAAAGGAAAAGAACAAAAAAAATAGAAAAGGAAATCGGACTGGGCCAATTTTGAATTAGAAAATCTGGCCCAAAGAACACCCTGATCTGGTCCAATCCAGCAAGCCTTAGAAACAGGTGGAACGACGCCGTTTAGGCCTCTCAAATATGGACCCTTGATTTAAAATGATTGAATGGTCTAGTTCAGCTCCCACATCAATAGAACGACGCCGTTTAAGTCAGTCAATCTCGACTGTTCGCTTGGTTTGATCGAACGGTCACCGGTCTCCCTTACAGCCCGTTACCTAGCCCTGACCTGTTACATCAGAGATCGATCCGGTCTCAAAGAGTGTCTTAACGACACGGTTTCCTTTAGTGGGCTAATCCAAGCCATTGATTTCATCTAATCCAACGGCTTGGATTGAATCTCCTATCTAGTATATATTCCTAAATCCTATCCACCCCCTATCCTGAGCCAAACCCCCTCGTCTCTCCATCGTCTCTCTCAGAGATGACCCCTCCAAAACCGTAGCTGCCACTCCTCCCCTTCGCTAGAAAGCCAGCGGAAATAACGTCGATGACTCCAAAATAACACCCCTGGACCTCCAAACCTCCCTTAATCCAAATCTATAACCATCGTCCCTCAAATCATGACGGAACTCTTCAAATCTTCAATCGAAGTTCGGTCAAAAACCTTACCTTCTCCGACGACTCCCAAACTTACACTCTGCGACCATTTGACCTCCCTCATTCCCAAACTACCCCTTTTTTCCTTTGAATCAAGCTAGATTTGGTCGAATCTTAAATAGACTGAAAAACCCTAGAGGTACTAAAAAGTTGAACATGTCCGGGATGAGGGAAAAAATTAAGGTTTTAATTGACTTTAGTTGAGTGTTCTCAGTCGAGAACACTTTATTAAAGTCCATTTTGACCTCAAAGAGTTTTAGTCAAAGCTTCAATTAAAACAGATTGGAGCTAGGTCTAAATTCTGAGGTATTTCATCTTTCTTTACTTTTAGTTTTGTTTGTTTTTGTTGTTGTTGTTGTTATTTATCGGATTGAGTTTCGTTATAATTCATCATTTTTGGTTAATCATTCCTTCCTCTGCTTTCGAGCCCTTTTCTTGGTCCATTTTTCTTCTGATTAATTAGCATATGTTATAAATTGTCGAGTCATTTCATTGAATAGTCTGTATCTTTAAGTGTATGATTTTAGATTTTAGTTTGTGTTTCCTTGTCCTGATTTAGTGTTTTGAATGATTCATTTCTCTTCTAGTTATTATCAAAGTTGCCCCTAAGCATTAGGAGTCAGTTTGTCTTGAAGTTCAGGTTATAGTCTAATTGTTTCTAATTTCTGTTAAAATTCTCAATTTTTTATCTTTATCCAGTATGTGTTTACTGTTTGATTGTGTTCACTCGTATATATATCTACATTGTGATGATTTCCTAATCTCATAACTAATCTAGAACTCCCTGGACCTTAGTTGAACAATTAGGATATCAAATGGGTAATTTGGGATTTTAAAACTTGAAGAAATAGTTTGTTTAAGTGGTCTGATAATAAGGTGCTAATAGAGCTATTAAACTAATAACGTTGTTTAATACTTAGTGGGTTGTGAAACATAATAGCATGGGAGGTTTATGGGGAGTAATTGAATACTATAATATGCCCATAACAGTTGAATTAAGAATAGGTGGGGACATATAGTAGTGGAGAACAAGGACAAGACATATAGTAATGGTGTTCTAAAAGGGATGGGCAAAGGTGTTGGACTATTATTTTTAAGAGAACAAGGACAAGACATATAGTAATAGTGTTCTAAAGGGGATGGGCAAAGGTGTTGGCCTATTAGTTTTAAGAGAACAAGGACAAGACATATAGTAATGGTGTTCTAAAGGGGATGGGCAAAGGTGTTGGCCTATTAGTTTTAGTGTCCCAAGAGTGATAAAGGGTCTGGTTTGTTGTATAAGTATAGGATATATTGGAAAGAATAGGGGGGCTTTTGGGAGAACATTCTTCAGAGGTCACACGAAAAAAAACCGATAAAGAAGCAATCAGTTTTCTTGGAGGTTCTCTTTTCAATCTAAGACAACATTTTGAAAGTTAGGCATTAAGTTTTTTAGCGTGTTACTGTTTCATTAGGATTCAAAGTTGTTGCTGGGTTGATTTTGAATAAACTTGGTTTATTTAGCTGTTTGGTTTCATTCTTGGGTCATTTAGTGTTGCTGGATAGATTAGCTAGTTTGGTTTGGCTTTGAACCATTCCTGGGTTGATTTAAACACTGAGTTTGTTGCTGTGGTGTTCCTGGGTTTCATTTTGTCAAGTTGGTTCTGTGTTGGTCTTCTTAAAGATGTTGTGTTGTTGTATTACTACTGCTGCTGGTCATTCCTTCTTCTTCTTCTTCTTCTTTTTCTTCTATTTTATCATTCATGTACAAGCTTAAATCCCTGATAACATGTAAATGAGCTGATTGAGTCAAATGCAAAGGGGCTGCTAAGTTTTGTTGCTTTGCTGAATTTGTTGTTCCTTGTCTCGCTTGCACATTAGCTGATAACTTAGATCCTTTTGTAGTTGAATATCATATTGTTGTATTTCTGTTAGGATACTTTGTGTAAATGGACTAAGAACTGGGATGTACACTTGGAGTTTTGATTAGTGTAGTATAATTTTAATCTGTTTGATGATTCTGTTTTCCAATTACAGTAACGGTTTCAGCAGTTCAGTGTTAGTAATGTTAGCTTGAAATAATTGGACTATTTTTTTGTGAAATAATTGGACTTCTTTGTGTCCACAAAATCATATTGCAGTAATTAAAACCAAAAGTCTAGATGCTTGAATTAAGTCAAAGAGTTAATATGTTTCGTGCTCTTAGATTCGTTCCTCCAGCTCGATGCTCACTTTAACAATAGCTAGGACTCGTAGATAAAAATGAATCAGTAAGAAAATCTGAGCATGAAATTAAACTTAAAACAATTAAGGTTCTGTTAATTAGTTACAAGTTATTGACTGAATTTAGGGTAATTTGAAGTTAACTCAGCATATTCCCGTTTCTATTTGGGTTGAACATTCGCTTGGTGCAGGGCCCATTGGCCTCATTCCAGCAATTTGAGCTTCAGCTCGTTCGACGCAGGCCCAGGCTCAATTTTAATTCCCTTCATGTTTGAGCTTAAGCTAAGGACTACGTTGGCCCGGTTTTGTTTGTGCACTGAGGTTCGATTCCCATTCTTTGGGCTCGTCCTTGAGCCTAAAGGCATGTTTAGGTTTTACAATTATTATTTGGCTTGTATTAGGCTAATGACAAATTAATTAGGACTACTGTTTTAGTTTTTAGATACAAATAAAAATAGAAAAATGATAGTTTCTTTTAAGTTTGCCTTTTAAATAAAAAGGAGACGAGCCTCGCCAAACAAAACACATGAATTGCGGGGCCCTCAATAAATGGTTATAATAATTGCTTAGACTTCGGGATGGGTCGTTTAGTGGATTTCACGGCCCTCTCAAAAGATAATAACGCGTTAGTCCCTTTTTTTTAGGATTGTGCTTAATAATTTTACTTTCTTAAACTCGGGTGCACATTTATATGACCCAAATCCAGATCTCGACGGAGTCAAAATATGTCAATAACCACGGGTACATTGATGTGACGTGGTTCGAGATGTGTTTTCACGATGTTTCAAATTCTAATTAAAATAATAATAAAAGCGGTGAATAATTAAAATTTGCACACAGGTTCAACATGTATAAAATCAGATAATTTAAGCCAAATATAACATTTGAGCGACCGTGCTGGAACTACGGAACTCGGGAATGCCTAATACCCTCTCCTGGGTTAACAAAATTTCTTATCCGGATTTCTAATTCGTGGACTGCAATACAGAGTCAATCATCTCCTCGATTCGGGATTCAACCGGTGACTTGGGACACCATAAATCTCCCAAGTGGCGACTCTGAATTAAATAAATAAATCTCGTTTCGATTGTCCTTTAGTTGGAAAAAATTCCTTTACTACACCCCTTCACGGGGTGCAGTAAGTAAAAAGGAGGTGCGACAACCGCTCCGATGAATAAGTAGTACACATAGGAATAAAATGAGCTGACTTGGTCAGCCGATCTAAAATCACCCAAATGGCATCAAACTTCTTCAAGGTCCGTGGGAGTCTAACTACAAAGTCCACGGTGATCCGCTCCCACTTCCATTCCAGAATTTCTATCTGCTGAAGCAACCCACCCGGTCTCTGGAGCTCATACTTCACCTATTGACAGTTGAGGCATCTAGCTACATATCCAACTATATCCTTCTTCATCCGCCTCCACCACTATTGCTGCCTCAAGGACTGATACATCTTTGCGGCACCCAGATGGATGTAATGAACTATAGGCCTCTACTAAAATCAACTCTCGAAGCCCATCAACATTGGACACACAAACACGGCCCTGCATCCTCAAGACAAGTAAATGAGGGTCATCATACCTTCGCTCCCTAATACGATCAAATAAGGAATACCGAGAAACACGCAAGCTAGGATCTGACTGGGCTCCGAAAGATCTAATCTCATAAACTGACTGGCTCAGGCCTGAACATCCATCGCCATAGGTCTATCTGAAGCTGGTACATATGCCAAACTCCCCAAACTCTCCGCCCGGCGACTCAAGGCATCCGCCACCATATTAGCCTTGCCCGGGTGATACTGAATAGTAATATCATATTCCTTCATCAACTCTAACCACTCCTCTGATGCAAATTTAGATCGTTTTGCTTGAACAAGTGCTGCAAACTATAATGGTCAGTATAACTCTCACAAGGCACATTGTACAAATAATGACTCCAGATTTTCAAGGCATGTCCAATAGCAACTAACTCAATGTTGTGGACAGGGTAATTCTTCTCGTGTATCTTCAACTGTCTGGATGCGTAGGCAATCACCCTACCGTTCTGCATCAACACCGCTCCAAGGCCAACCCGTGAGGCATCGGAATAAACTGTATAGGACGCTGAACTAGTAGGCAATATCAAAATTGGGGTTGTAGTCAAGGCTGTCTTGAGCTTCTGAAAGCTCACCTCACACTCCTCTATCCACTGAAATGGAGCACCCATCTGGGTCAATCTAGTCATATGGGCTGTAATCGATGAAAACCCCTCCACAATATGATGTTAGTAGCCCGCCACACCAAGGAAACTGTGAATCTCTGTAGCTAAGGACGGTATGGGCAAACTCTGCATGACCTCTACCTTCTTCGGATCCACCCGAATGCCCTCACTCGATTCTATGTGGCCTAAGAATGCCACAGAATCCAACCAAATCTCACATTTTAAGAATTTTGCATATAGCTTATTCACTCTCAGGGTCTGCATCATGGTCCTCAGGTGCTGCTCATGATCTTCTCGACTCCGGGAGTATAAAAGAATATCATCTATGAAAACAATGGCGAACAAGTTGAGATATGGCCTGAAAACATTGTGCATGAAATGCATAAAAGCTGCTAGGGTATTGGTCAGCCCAAATGACATAACAAGAAACTCATAATGACCATACCCAGTGCCGAAGGCAGTCTTCGGGATATCTGGCTCTCGAATCTTCAACTAATGGTAACCTGAGCGCAAGTCAAACTTAGAAAATACCTGTGCGCCCTAAAGCTGGTCAAATAGACCATCAGTACAAGGTAAAGGATAACGGTTCTTCACTATAACCTTGTTCGACTGACGATAATCGATGCACATATGTATAGAACCCTCATTTTTCTTCACAAACAAGACAAGATCACCCCATGGTGCAACACTGGGTCGAATAAATCCCTTATCAAGCATTCTTATAACTGATCCTTCAACTCAGGAGGAGCTATACTGTACGAAGGAATGGAAATGGGTTGAGTGCCCGGAAACAATTCAATTCCAAAATAAATTTCTCTATTGGGCGGCATGCCCGAAAGATCAGCTGGAAACTCATTGGGATAATCCCGTACCACTGGGACTGAATCAACAGAAGGGGTATTAACATTGACATCTCTCACATAGGCTAAATACGCGGCGCACCCCTTCTTAACCATACATTAAGCTTTAAGAAAAGAGATAACTCTATATGGAGTGTGATCTAAAGTACCACTCCACTCAACACATAGAATACCTGGTTTACTCAGCATCACAGTCTCGGCATGACAATCAAGAATAGCATAATGGGGCGACAACCTGTCCATGCCCAAGATAATATCAAAATCAACCATACTAAGTAATAATAAATCTGCTCTCGTCTCAAAACCACGAATAGTAACCAAATATGATTGATACACGCGGTCCACAACAAGAGAATCTCCCACAAGAATAGAAACATAAATAGGGAAACTCAAGGAAATCCCGAGGCACACCCAAATGCGGAGCAAAATAAGAAGACACATAGAAATAAGTGGAGTCTAGATAGAATAAAACTGATATACCTCTATAACAAAACCATGACAATACCTGTAATAATAGAATTAGAGGTAACAGCCTAGACATGGTTAGGTGGGGTAGCAACTGGGGTTGTAACCATAGTCTGGGAATTCTGTGGGGCACGCTGTGGTTGAGAAGTCTATAGAGGTGCACTCCTCCAAAGTCTAGGGAAATACCTCACCACATGGTGTATGTCACCACACTCAAAACAACCTCGCGACTGACGTGGGGGTGGAAACTATGAAGTACGGGTACTCCGAGACCACTGAACACTTGAAACCCTGTGTAAAATTTGAGATGCAAGCTGAGCTGGTTGGCCCACAAAACCTCTACCATGCCGTACTCTTCCTCCAAAATAAGGACCAGTGGGTCTCCCGAATCTACGAGGACTACTCACTTCCCTATACTCTCCCTCTTGACCTCATCCGTCCTCTCTCTCCTGGACCTACATGCCCTCTACTCGGCGAGAGGTCCTCACCACCTGCCAAACAGGGGCTACAGGCTATATCGCTATGATAATTGAAATCTGACCAATAGGAACTCGCTGCTCTAGAGTGAGGGCAGCAGGAGTCTGGGTCTGTCCCCTGATCTGTGAAGTAGTCGGTACAATCCGAATTAATCCCGCCTAAATCAATGTACCAAACATGATCAGGAATTGTGCCAAAGTCTCCTGAAGTGCTCGAGTAATAGTAGCTGTCGGCCTATCAGGTGCTTGAACTCTGGGTGAATCTACCAGTGGTACCTTGGCGGCAGCTCGCGCTGCACCACATGCGCATCTTCGGCCTCTACCCCGGCCCAGGCCTCTGACGGCTGTAGTAAGGGGCGCAGGTGCCTGATCATCTCGAGTAGCAGGTGTACTCACCATCTATGAGAGAATAGAAGGCAGAAGTTTAGAATTGTGATGTCAAAAATCTTGCACACCAGGGAAGTCAAATGAAGTAGAATTTTCCAAACAGTTACATAGCCTCTCAAAGATATAAACAGTCGTCTTCGTACCGATCAGTGAGACTCTAATAAACCGGCTTATGATCTGTGACTTCAATAAACCTAGAGCTCTGATACTAACTTGTCACGACCCCAGTTTGCCCTTCGTGAACATTTCGTGATGGCACTAGTCCCTATAACTAGGTAAGCCTAACAATGCAGAAAACAACATAACTTGCTAAATAATTAATTAAAACTGAACAACTAAAAGAAAAACTGTATATAAATAAGGCTAGGCATATACAACTCAATAATGTGGAAGTCTAGAATATCACCCCAAAACTACATAGCCCTAACTCCAGAATTTGTCTATCAAGATCAGAAGGTACGGAAGAGCTAAAATACTAAAAGTAGGAATGAAAGGGACTCATCGGCCTGTGTATGCGGCATGTACACCTTGAAGTCTTTGAATATTTACCTCTCTTAAGGATGATAAGCCTGAGATGAAGTACCTAGATCTGCACATGAAAAAAAACATGTGCAAAAAAAACATGAATACACCATAGCGGTACTCAGTAAGTGCCAAGACTAACCTCTGTCGGGTAGTGACGAGGAACGTTAAACAATATAATATGACTTATCAGTATCAAAACATGTAGTAATAATGAAGACAATAGTGAAATAATACAGGTTAAACAAGGCAATAACAAAAACACAAAGAATAGAGTAAACACAGAATATGTATAGCTCAATACCAATGGTAACAATGAGGATCTCCCGGGATATTGTCCTGTAGTCCTTTCCTCAACTGTCCAACGGATCTCCTGGGATACCGTCACGTAGTCCATCATATCTGTATATCTAAAGGATCTCCCGGGATACCGTCCCGTAGTACATCATATATGTATATCCAAAAGATCTCCCGGGATATTGTCTCGTAGACCAGCTATCAATGTGCAGAGGGATTTATAGGGAATCGAACCCGCAGTCCCAAAGTAAATATGCCGGGGGGATCTATCAGGAATCTACTATGCAATCCCAAAGTAAATGTTCAAGGGGATCTATCGGGAATCTAACCTGCAGTCCCAAAGTAAAAGTGCAGGGGAATCTACCGAGAATCTAACCCGTAGTCCCAAAGTAAAAGTGTAGGGGGATCTACCGGGATCTAACCCGTAGCTGCAAACTAAACAAACAGGGGGGGGGGGAGCTACCAGAATCCCACATCCGTAGTTCCAATCTAAATGCACAACCACAACTAGAAGATATTCAGAAATGAAGTAGAAAAACACAAGCAACAGGTAGTACTAGCCAAAAAATGCATCACGTAGTACAATCGAGGCAACTTAAGCAAATAGGAAATTTAAGTCAACTAAACATGCTTTTCTAATCTAACAAAAGTTATAATTGCAAGTAAAATATCGCAAATACGAAAGAAACTCAGTCTCAATATCTTAAGTAAAAAAATTGGGTTTTCAACAATTAGCTCAAGTACGAGCTCATCACCTCACGTACAAGGCACTCAATTAACTAATATCATATCCTAACGGGAAAGGTCCCCCACACAAGGTTAGACAAGCCACTTACCTGGAACCGGCTCAAAAATAAACTCGAAATCACACTTTTGCCACGAGTACTCAACTTCAAATAGCTAAATCATTTCAATTCAATTTCGTAATGTAAATAATACTTCAAGTAACTGATTCTACAGTTAAATTCTAAGCTAATATGCTAAATTATGTAATATGACCAAAATTCCCCTCAGGCCAATGTCTCGGAATCAGATGAAATTAATATTTTTAGAACCCTCGTACTCTCACGATTCTACCCATATACAAATCTCTCAAATCGGAGTTCAAACACCAATTCAAAACTTAAAAAATTGGTCTACGAAGTTTTATCAAATTTTCATCTAAAATCCGAAATTATAAGGAAAATTCATGATAGATTAGTGGGTTGTGAGAAAAAAGTAATCTAGAATCGTTACCCAATCATTGCCCTTGAAAACCCCTCGGAATCTCTCCCAAATCTGAGATACCAAGATTGAGTTTCGGTAAAAATGGATAACCTCGAATTTTGAAATGTTTATCTATGCCGGTAATTTAATGCATCGCGAACGTAGACGAAGTCATGTGTTCACTAAGAAGAAAAATGAAGGCTGCCAAAAATGCCCTTCGCGAACATGAGGAGCAGTACACGAACACAAAGGCGTGGGCTGATAAAGCTACGCGAATGCAACGCGGGGGATGCGAACGCGATGAATAAAAAATAGGCTCAGCCCTCAGAGCCAAATAGAGCTATGAAAACGCGATGTCTTAAACGTGAATGCAATGGAGGAAAAGGTTAGAGCTTCGCGAATGCGAAGAAGGAAATTGGTGTGCAACTACTGAAGGATTTTCTACAATTTTTCACAACTCCAAAATGCTCCGTTGAGAATCTGAAACACACCTGAGGCCCCCGGGACCTCAAAGAAACCTACGGACATATCGCATAATATCATTCAAACTTGTACCAATCCTTAAACCACCTAAAACAATGCCGCTAACTCGAAACCATCAACGATTTAAGCCTAAGAACTTCAAATTCTCTAAAAACACGCTTTCGATCAAAAACCTAACCAAACCAAGTCCGAATGACTTGAAATTTTGAACACACATCCCAAATGACATGGTGGAGCTACTGCAATTTCCAAAATTCCATTTCAACCCTTGAATCAAAAACTCACCATCGGACCGGAAACTTCAAAAATTCAATCTCCGCATTTGAAGCCTAAATTAGTTACGGACCTCCAAAACACATTCCGAACACGCTCCCAACCTCGAAATTACCTAACGGAGATAACGGAACCATCAGATTTCCATTCCAAGGTCTTCTTCATACTGTTCCGACTACAGACCACTTTTCAGCACTTAAGCTCTCATTTAGGGACTAAGTGTCCCAAAACTCTCTGAAACCCAACAACGAACGTCCTGGTAAACCAAAATAGCAGAAATGAACTTAGGGGAAGCAGTTAATACGGGATTGGGGAATCAATTCTTAAGACGACCGGCCAGGTCGTCATAATTTAGTACCATTATCAAACAGATAAGGAATACCACATATAATGCCATGCATCATGGAAGAGAGTTCTCGTAATACTAGGACTGTATGCGATATAATGCACAATTCTGCTATGGTCATACAACTCGACCTAGAGCGGTGTGTACATTGCCGAGGGTCGAAGACACAAACCAAAGATGCATCTCTATATATTGCCGAGGTGTTCGGCCCGTTCACAAAAAAGTAAGTAACTTATTAAAGTATGAGATATACTACCGAGGCATTCTGCCGACTCCACAAGGAAAGAAGAAAATTATTAAATTACAGCTCACGTGCTTACAACACAAATACAGGTGCATAATAATGAATACACCACTTTCCGTTTATCCAAATACCTTGGCAACCATTCAAGGCGATAAAATACAACCTAAGATATATGTAATTTCTTAATCAAGTTCAATTGTTACTCCAATAAATTAAACAAGCAAAATAAATTCAATTAATTTACATTTTGCATGATAAAATCCTAAGTCTACCAGTACAAAAACATGATTTAGCTACGTATGGACTTTCGTCACCTCGTATGTATGTATCGCCCACATGTAATAGCACATAACAATTACATTGCGTAGGGGAAAATTTCTCTTTCACAGAGTTAGATATGAGTCTTACCTCACACTGAAGTGCCATAATCGGTTCCAAAGTCTCTTTAACATCTTAAACCGATGCTCGTCGCTCCAAAACTAGTCAAACAATGAGCAAACCATTCAAAATATACTCTAATACTTATACTAAGTCATTTAATAATGCTTTTCCAACTCCACTCAAAAAGTTAGTAAAATAGACCCTCAAGCCAAATTGCCCGGATTCCAAAAATTTTCGAAGATAATAATTATCCATAACACCACAAACTCAAATATATAATTTACTTTCAATTTGATGTCCAATTTCGTGGTCAAAATCCAAAAATATCATTTGTTAGATTTCCAACAAAAATCACAAATTTCCACTAATGCTTTCATATTTAAATTCGTATACACACCATGTACTTAATTTGTAATAGGTTGAAATAACTTTTCTTGTGTTATTGATGAGATTATCCCCTTGAAGCCCTCCAAAATTGCCCTAACCAAGTGAAAATGAGCCAAAAATGGCCTAAGCCCGTCTTTTAAACAACCCACTGCCCAGCAATCCCTACACCCGTGAAGCCACTGCCACATCTGCAGAAAGGACCTCGCATATGAGGTCCTCCCCCTAAACTACCTTCCTCGTTTTTCTGACCAGTAGCTCATGTCAGGAAGACCACTTCTGCGGTTAGCAGGTCATCCCTACGCCTCTATTCGCTTTCTCGATCGTCCTCTTCGCACCTGCGCGTTTGCCATTACGCATCCTCATCCACACCCGCGGTCCATTGCCTAATGTTACAGGACCGCTTATGAGTCCAAACCCACACACTTCTGGGCTCGACATGTGGCCCAAGGATCGGAGGTGCGGGAACACCAGAACTAGTGCACCAGAAACCCTCTTTGAGTCATAACTCGATCCGTGCATCGTCCTAAGGACTTTCTCGAACCCTCGGAACGCTTTAAGTAATATCAAATATAAAAATCATACCCCATACCAAATTGAATCAACTTAAGAACTTCAACTTCTTCAAACTTGCTCCGAACGCGCCGAAACATACTTAAACTACTCAGAATGACACCAAATTTTGCATGCAAGTCTTAAATGACATTGGGAACTATTTCCACTTCCGAAATTGGAGTCCGACCCTAATATCAGAAAGTTCACTTCCGTTCTAACTTTCCAAAATTTATCCAATTTCCTACTTTCACCAATTGATGCTGAAACGACCTATGGACCTCCAAATCAACATCCAGATGCGCTACTAAGATTAGAATCACCATACGGAGCTATTCCCATGCTCGAAATCCTGAACATACATCGATAACATTAAAATCCACTCTGGCCTGAATTTATGATATTCTTCCAAAATACAACCTTTCCAAAATAGGTGCCGAAATGCTCCCGAGCCACCTTTTTCTCAACCCGAACATACCCACAAGTCCGAAATGATCATACAAACCTATTGTAACCATAAAATCCCGATTGTTAGGCCGTTTACTCAAAAATTCCAACTTTGATCAACTCTTCCAACTTTAAACTTCAGCATTTAGAATTTTCTTTTCGAATCAACTTCGAACTTCTCTAAATTTAATTCCGACGACACGTACAACTTGTAATACATGAAGTAAAGCTACTCAAGGACTCAATCTGTAAATGACATGCTAGATCTTAAAACAATAGGTCGGGTCATTATATTTTCCCCACATACATATACGTTCATCCTCGAACGTGCCAAAGACTTTTCTGGAGTTGTCTACAATTGCTATTTAACACCTCGCACACCTAGCAGTGCCACTACAACCCACGTGAGCACATTAGCTCGGGCAAGACTGAAGAACCCCCATAACCTTAGCTAACAAGCTTTAGAACCAAGTTCCATCATTCGAAATTATTTATCAGGTCTGCTTCCAACATACGACCACCGTACAAATCACTACACACTGTACCAAAACATGATCATGCACCCATGCTAACATTATATAATGCACCGCGTAGCTCATTTTACCAAGGAAACCTATTCCAAGCCCAAAAATTGAATTTCCACTGACCCGAAGCCCGTAGTATACCTTATAACGCCTGTAAAGCTGCGTTTCAACTCTTACAGTACTGCCATGATGGAAGAGGTGTGCAAAAACTCATAACCACCTACAAAATGAACAAATCATGGAGTCTCTCCCTCCTAACAAGACCATTATCTCATTCTTGTCTGAATAACAAAATTTGCTCTTTAATATACCCTACATAACTCCGACCACACTAATCACATATCCAATAATCTCGCCTCACCCAGTACCAGTTGCTCAGGCAATAAACCCTCCTCAAACACCAACAAAAATTTCATATGAAGCCATCAATGAGCCAATAAGCTACAACTTGAATATGAAACATAAGGAAGAACGAACTATGGAATAGAACTATCCAGCTCTCACAATGGATAAAATGGCCATCACATACTATGATCCCTTCCAAGGGAATAAGAAACAAAACACAAGAATAGATATAAGGAACCGTACTCAACATCTCACAGTTGCGGACATAACCCGATCCACATATGATACCGTTACGGCATGCAACCCCATTGAACCATGCTACCGTTGCGGTGTAAAATCCGATCTAAACAATATACCTATGGCAGCATTCAACCCGACTCACACATATCAATTAAAAAGAAAACACACATCAAGCCATAACACTTATACTTACAAAATATCAAAATACTGACCATGAGCACACCAAGTGGAAAAATACAACCTTGGGGAGACGGATAGCACCATGCGCTACAAAATCCAAGAACAACTAAGGTGTAGGAAACAACTCATAGTTGCGGCATGCAACCCGATCCACATATGATACCGTTACGGTGTGCAACCCCATCTAACCATGATATCATTGCGGTGTGAAACCCGATATAAATAATATACCCATGGTAGCGTTCCACCAGACTAGCACATATTAATCAAAAAGAAAACACACATCAAGCCATAACACTTATACTTACAAAATATCTAAATACCGACCACGAGCACACCAAGTGCAAAAATACAACCTTGGGGAGACGGATTGCACCATGCGCATCAAAAGCCAAGAACAACTAAGGTACGGTAAACAACATGCATCTCGAGAGCCACCTTGCCCACATAACACCACAAGCTACACGATACCACAATATAGGTGAGAATAACCAAGATGTATCACAACCCACATGGCACAACAGATTATTACATGGAATAACTGATAATGGGAATAACATCCAATGCCCAAAGACTCCTCCATAAGAAATGCTATGTTGAATGAACGCACCTGATTTGGTGTAGAGCACGCACCTACGTTTAGACGCATCAATGGACCTCAAGCCAATTTTTGATCATACTAGTAAGCCTTCGAGGATCCACAATGACCTATCCATGACACACAAGAACAACAGTCAAATCCTGGAAACATTTACATGGTCTGCAGCCCAAGGAATAGAATGCCTCTCATGCATAAAACCTCACATTATCGATAGTTCCATAATCTCCATGTTTGGTTTCAATCTTCAATATTTAATTGACTAACATGCCACATTCATACAAATTTCTCCATGGGATATGCTCCTGTGACCTTTTGTACCAGGTAGCAAGGTCCGCACATCCATACCACCAGCCGTTCAAATTTTGTAAAGCGAATCAAAATTCCGCAAGTCAATATACAAAGCCTCTCACACAGAATACCATTATCAGGTGACACTAAAGAAAATACCAGCTTACTCTGAACATCTAAATTTCCCCTGCACATCCGAGCTCGTGACATCTAACAACAGCGAGTCGCGACCTTGTCCTTCTACTTCCAGTCCCCAAGCCGCTATGCAATAATACATGTATTCACCACAACCCCCGAACTACTAATAGAATAAAGACTTCATCATATAGAGAAATTTCACGTATCTCATTTCAGAAGAACCAATACAACACACAACTAAATTCTCAACCAGCAAAAAATACAAACCTCAATTCATTTTCTAAACTACCACAGCTCTTCTAGAATCCATTCCATAACAACGCCATTCGAATCTAGTACCTCCCAAATTATAAGTTGTGGTGGAGCTCAAGCCCAATTGTACGACCAAAAACTACATTTATAACTTCACACGGTAAAGGAGTTATTCATTGCTACAATCATGCTAAGTAAACTATTACCAATTGAGCCAACTTCTTTAAGTTCTCTCTTGACTTGCCTTAGAAATAATAGTAGCTCCATTCAAGAATATAATGAAACTCAACAACACTCCTCCCGAGTGACCCACTTTACGAGATCCTCTTGTCTTAGTACCCACGAACCATCACATGCGCACAATGGCATCCCCAACTGGTACACATATTCTGCAAGACATTCCATGAATTCGAAGCTATTTCTTCCTTTTCTCCAATTCTGCACCACATAGTTGATGATAACATAGAATGTTCTAAGTTATTAGGCACTATAGTTAAATTCTAGAAACCATTAGGACCACTTTTGAGAGCCACCCACTCCGACTTGGCCCCGAATATAATTCAAACTCTAGTGCGCTGCTAGCATGTGAACGCTCTATCAAAGAAGTACCCCATTGAGTTCATTTCCTTGTACATAACCCCCACAAGAAACATAAACTCTGAGTCTTCCCAAAACCTAATCATGAATCGATACGGCCAAATATAACACACATTCCTCAAATCCATTGCTCGAATTACTGATGACGTCCAAATCCACTACTAAAATGTAAATGGACATGGTCGCATGTAATATAATATAGACAACTATGAGTCGGGGTCGAATCCTATAGAGAAAAATATATAGGCAATTAGGAGTGTAAAAGAATTATCACTTGTTATGTAATGCCAAACACTTACAATTGGTTTTAGAAAAGATTTATACCTAAATACGAAAATGTAAACTAACATAGTAAGCAAGTAAAATGATCAATGGCTACCAGTATGGATGCATCGAGAATTATACTCAAGTTACGATACAATGTATTTCATCATTTTACAAATATGAGCATGTTTATGTTAATTAGCCACAGGTAATAATTATATATTAGCTTCTTCTAAAGACTAACAAGACTTCCTGATTGAATTTTTCCTAAAATAATTAAGAGATTAAGCACACTCGGATATGGCTACAAATAGTTCAATCCTATCCCTAGGTAGAATCTATAAAATAAGGTTTAAAGCCTCAAGTTCTTGTTAATTAATCTTTCCTAATCCTGAATAATCTTTCCCAAAATTAATTCAAAGTTAATGAGCAATTCCTTGAGTTAGCTAATCCCTTTGGAAACATTAAAGAACAAGAATAATTAAAGTAACAATAACTCACTTCATAAAAGATGCAAAATCATTCAATACATAAGCACAACAAGTTATTTAATCCATACTTTAAATATAATTATTTTCATAAACAAGATTCAAGTGTTGAATACAATAGTACACACTTATTCAATACAAATAAAGGAAATGAAGAAATGAGTACAGAGGAGTAAGAAATTCTTAACCACAATCTTCAAATCTTCAAAACCCAAGTGTCAGTGCATAAACCCTAGCTTCCAATCTTGTTCTCTCTATCCCTAAGACTGAAAATAAGCCAAAATATTCTAAAAATATCTTCTAGGTCAAGTATTTGTAGGTTTGGAATTGAGAACATGTGAAATACCTAAATTATCTAGGTCTGATACTTGTTGACCGTACCTACGGAAGAATACTCACAGGTGTGGCTCCGCAGATAGGGACATCCCATCACAAATGCAGAATGCGAAGTTGAGTGCAGGATCTGCAGATGCGGTCTTCCAAGCGCAAATGCGTAATCACTTCTGTGGTTCTTGACTTGCCGGTGCGATCCCAGGAAAAATTGTTCAGTCCCGCAGATGCAGACTTCTCCCCGTAGGTGCGAGATTGCTTCTGTGATATATGTTCCGAAGATGCAGGATCCATGGATTGTTTTGTACTCTTTAAAACAATTTTTGCTCAATTCCACTTCAATTCAATGAAAATCGCTCCATGGCATCATTTTCCTAAAAGTCAAACAATACATACTATAAACGACCTCATGTTATCATTAAAGGATGCAAAATCTAACAAAAAGAGGCTAAAATGAGTGGTAAAATCACCACTCATCAACACCCCAAACTAGAAGCTTTTGCTTGTCCTCAAGCAAATCAAAACCAACAATTCAATAAGGTTCTACCATTTAAAGCACAAGTCATATTTCTAGCATTTACAAATCACATTCTCCAATTAAGCATTATACTTATGAATATGGTTGGTACTAATAATTAGGCTCAAGTATTTGCATCTTACAATAACTCCCTCATTTAAAACACCTTCAATAAGTGCAAAGGAGTTTCAAAATAATCAAGTGACAAGAATAAGCCTCAAGAAGTGACTGAAAAGCACTAATCCACTACATTTGCTCAACTTACCCATTTCCGGGTGTATCAATTTAACCAATCCATCCTAATTCATATGCCATCACAAGAAAGAAAGTCCCAAAATCACTATATTTACAATACAACATAAGGGACAGATTGACAAAGACACTCACTCTCACAAAGAATTTCAAGTGTTACAACATCTCATGGCATAAGCTTGCCCTTATTTTAATTCATCGCCTATTCAAGAACATTCAGTTAAAGATCCCATAAGGAATTCTTAAGCTTGTAATGTAGATTTAGGGAAGGGTCGGATAAGCATTTGGGATACAAGTAACTACACCCTCCTTGAACACTACTCACATTTGTCTTTTTTTTTTTTTTTTGCACTTTGTTTTTTTCAAACCATATAGCCTCATTGACATCTAGTTACCAACATAGAACCACCTTAAATACCTCTCTAAGTTTCTTCAAGTCTCCATATTTATATACATACATATATTTCTATTTTTTTTATATACATATTTTTCTTTTGGAGCTTGAATAATTTCATATGAACACATTGAGGTATATGTTCCCACAGTCAATGTACAACCTTACCAATTTTCACTTTGACACCACACCCCCAACTTAAGCTTTTTGCCTCATTCTCAATGTTCAAGGAGGGGCGAGTTCAAAAATGGGAATTATTTTACAAAAGGGTAAAATTTTGTAATGAGGTGGCCAAAGAAAAGGTTGAAGGCTCAAATAGGTTACTAGTCATAATATTTAAGCAATGGTAAGCTTGAAAGGCTAAATAGGTTTTACAAATATCACAAAGAATGCCCAAGTTTATCCCTCCAACCAAACATAACTACCATTAGCGTTGAAAGACCAACCGGGCAAGTTCTAAATAATAGAAGTAAACACAAGATTTATTTATCAGTTAAGGGTCTGATTTGACCTTCTACTATCATAAATAGGTCTTATTTATCCCCTGTTTGAGTTTCTTATCAAAAATATCCCCACCGCTGTACATTACTGTCACATTTATCCCTCACCAGTTAAAAACACCATCCCGAATTTTTAAGTGCACGTGGCATCCTCTTATTGGACTAACTGACCCGCCCCAAATTTTAATTAAAACCCACCTGACCCAACCAATTAGGTTAGACCCATCGGTACAATTTAATCCAATTTCTCATCTCTATTTTCATCTCCCTCGAAAAGAAAAGATCTAGGGTTCATTCCCATCGCTATTTTCATCACTATTGTGAAGAGAAGTCTCGCTATGGGCCTTGTTGTATAATAGCCACCCAACAAGGATAAAAGGCAAATAATGATTGATAAAGATGAACAAGTGGGGCAACATCCAAAAAAAGAAATCTCGGTCATGGATCGTCGCTTCCAAACACTAATTAAATTTCCCGATGGTACTATTCCTCATTTCCGGTGAAAACTTAGGGCTAGGGTTTTCGTATTAATTAGAAGTTAAAATTTTGAATAAAATCATAAAGTGAGGGCACAAGAAGGTGTCGAAATTAGAAGTATCATCAAATTACGGTCACGCGCCTCCGCCTCCACCTCCACTAGGAGGTAGGAATTCTTGCAATGTTTCAACGTCCGATGTGGTCATGAACCATGCTTCGAGAGGCAGCACCGTAAAAACAAATTCACCTTCAGTGATGATGACATCGACAGTTCCAGAAGCACCTAGAAACATCGAGAACTTTCCATTGTTCCGTGATTTTACGATATCCGAACGACAAGTTTTATTTTTTAAGAATCTACAGATTTGTTTCTTTCAGTTGATTTTACCGATACAATGAAATTGGTGAGGGTCGGACGGGTTTTAATTAAAATTTGGGGTGGGTTAGTTGGTCCAACAAGAGGATGCCACATGCTCCTTAAAAATCTGGGAGGGTGTTTTTAATGAGTAAAGGATAAATTTGCAACTAATGTATAGCAGTGGGGATATTTTTGATAAGAAACTCAAATGAGGGACAAATAAGAGCTATTTATGATAGTAGAAGGACAAATCAGACCTTTAACCATTTATTTATACAAACACTAACACACATGGCACATGAATTAATCAAGATGGATCAATTTTATTTTCTAATAAGAGCATCTAGAGCAATGTTATTCAAACTCGTGGGGAAAGAGTCACTAAAACAGCCAAAAATGTATCAAAAAAATTATTCTTCACCGTGCAACTTACTTGGTTTAAATCAAAATCGAAATTCGGAGGGGAATTCTTAATTCCCATTTCACATACGAGAGAAATTTTGTTAGTACAAAATAATTCAAAAGTACCCTCGTAGAAAAAAAAAGACTAATTCCCTTAAGAAAGTTGTCATGCTATCTATCATAGGAAAAAGTCACCCAGGTCACTTCAAAAATGTTCCTTGGGAAAGAACCATAACATGCAGAAAACCCAAGGAAATACTTCTAAGGAAATAAAAATAAAAGGACAAAATTTGCTAAAGAGGATACTAAAATAAAAATAACTAATACTAATAACACCAAGCTACTAAAGAAAATAAATATCAAAAGAAAGATGAAAATAGACTAATAACACCAAGTTCAACAGGAGCACATGATACAAACAATAAGCCTGACAAGGTCACACAATATCCATAACAACAAAATAATTCCGACAAAGGCACGTTCAACAGGAGCACATGATACAAACAATAAGCCTGACAAGGTCACACAATATCCATAACAACAAAATAATTCCGACAAAGGCACATAATATCATAGTATGAATACAGTATACTCCTAAAGGCAACCACACAATCCAATCGTAGACGGTGGGCTCGCCCACTTAGCTTTATGCTACCCTCATGATTACTCTTTCTCGATTACCATGATCTTGCACCGTCAACCCGCCAAATTCCTCAAAGTCTTTGTTAAACTTCGCATAAACATTCTGAATTATCAGCCACAATTGCATATTCGACCTTCTATCGGGTAGCAAGTAAAATTTTTCATAGAAACTTCATCACAATCACGCAACTGCTAACCTTCACACAGGAGATATCCCAAATGTGGAATTCCCTAATGACATTTCCCAACGACACTGAACATGGTACAATTATTGCAAAATCCATAAACCCCTCCTAAGAACATGCTCGTCCACCAGTTGTGAAAGTTCGTCCCTTCCCCATTGATATCAATTGAAAGTCCAACAATACATTCCAAACTCTAAGTCATGTTGCATCCCAATGATAGTTAATTTTTTAACACCCTCTATATTTCAAGCAAACTTCTTTCTTCCATATTCAATTTTCCTCGGTACAGTCGCCACCATCCCATATACAATCCATAGATCTAGTCACTTGTCATGACCCAATTACCAAACTCGGTCGTGATGGCGCCTCGTGAAGGCAAGGCCACAAAATCGTCTGTTTAACAATTAATAAATATAAATGAATAGAAAATACAACTTAATGGCGTTAAAATCGTGAACTACAACCCAACTCAACCCGACTGGGGTGTCACAAGTCACGAGCATCTAAAGAAGATTGAACACAAATGATGGGCCAATAATAATATACAGAATAAAATCTGGAATCTAAAGATGAAGTGCGGTGCCACGAACACTGGCGGTCACCTTGCCCACTACAGTAGTAATACCTTCAATCAACTATTAACCCGCTTCCGGGTAAACAATACATGCAACTGCAAGCGAGGTGCAGGGAGTAAAGTGAGTACTCCAACTCAATGAGTAATAAGTGTAAATAATAACTTAGCGGTAAGAAAACACGTAAAGCACTCTTTCATGCTATACAGGATAGTATGACCCTTCAGAAAACAATAAATCCGTAAAAATCCTTTAGAAAATATATGGCTCAGTTAAAAATCTCTTTTGAAAATATCCTCTTCCCAACAGTCAAGCAATTGAATGCATAATCAGATAGTGCAAGTTCGCACATAAGTCATCCCCTCGGGCATAACACTACATTAATAAATAACACCAGGGTATCTGGTAACAGTGCAAGAAATATCATGGATGCCAATGATATGAGAGTGTTGAATGTCATGCCACGTAGCACAAACAGGAACCAATTCATGTCTGCAATGCAATGCACATGACCGCTGCACCGCGCATCCCGATCCATTTGGGTACCCATGCTCACTGTGGGGGTTCAGACTCCGGAGGGGCTCCTACAACCCAAGCGCAATATCAATATCACACTGCTGCAACGCGCAGCCTGATCCATCCTCAGTACATAGATGCACATATAACACTACAGCGGTGCGTAGCTCAATCCAGAAATGCACATAAGCCCCTTGGAGAATAGTAAAAATAGCAGTTCTCAGCTCGAAATATTAGTAAAATATCATTTAAGTTCTCAAATCTTAGAAAGATGGCTGAGTTTACAAAATAGTATTTAAAAAACCTTGGATCGAGATCAAATAATATGCAAAGTAGTGCAAAAATAGTGATATTAATCCCTCAAGGATTCAAATAATCGGCACAAAGCCCAAAACATGACAATCAACCCAAATCATGATAGCATCAAGTAGGTTTCAGTCAATCACGCCGTAAAATCAACAACCAGGATGGAGCAAGTCACAATCCCCAATGGTGCTCTACCCCACGCTTATACCTAGCATTCAAATCACTATAATACAACACTATGATATGCAAATCCAGGATTTCAAACCCTCAAGATATCATTTACAAGTATAACTCACCTCGAACCGGTGAAATGTCTAGCTCACGACGCCCTTGCCCCTCAAAACGTCCTCCACACGCATCGTATCTAACCCAAAATAGAGAGAATACATCACAATATGCTAAGGGAACAATACCCAATCTGTGAGACCCCGTAAAATGTTTGAACACAAAACCTAGTAACTTGTGCTGTCGGCTCCGAACATGTGTTAGGAATTTGTAGAATTCTTCCGCTGTTCGGACCCTTGGTAGTAAACTAAGATTTTAAAAATCAAAAGAATCAAGTTTCCAGAGATTGTCATTTATGCGGTCCACAATGCGATCGCGGATCAGCTATGCGGATCGCATTCCTGCCGCATAGTGAAACACTAGATTGGTCAAAATTGATGTTGAAAATGCGGTCCATTATGCGACCACATAATCAATATGCTGACCATATTCCTTTCGCATACCGGAACAGACCTTCAGAGTTTTGAGGGCATTTTTGTGGTCCACTATGCGGACCGCATTTAAGTTGTGCGATCGTAGAATGCGACCACAGATCTTGCCGCGCTTCTATTTTTCCAATTTTAAAACCCGACCACCATTTTAATAACACAACCCAACCCCCCTCATTTTAACGAAATTCTCATCAAATTAAGAGAGAGGAAGAGAGGTTCTTGAGAGAGAAACTCATCTTTTCCAAAATCTTGTTCTTCAAAGCTATCCGGGCCAGAGAAATTCAATCTTATATTCATACCCCTTTCCCTACAGGTAAAATCCCTAACTTTTCCCATTGAAATTCTATTTTAAATTAAGGGGGGGGGGGGAGTCTCATGCGTAGGTTTTTGAAAATAAGGGTCGAACTCATTCATGCATGTCTTTCTATAACCTAAAACCTAGTGAGAGTAATGGGGTGGGAGAAAAGACTTGTGCAAAGAAAGGGTTAAAGGACTAGAAATAATTGGGTAGTGATTGCGAACCTTGAATTCTAAGCTGTGTATTAATTTGTGCACTATGTTGACGTTGCTAGATTTCGGTGAATTTGAAATAAGAATTAAAAAGGAATTCGGCTCCAAGTGTGTATGGCTAACTTTGAACATGGTAAAATCACCTTGTTTGGGTAACCGAGTGCTTGGTATGTGATTTCTACGTTAATTGGTGTGAAATTCTTGTGGTTGGTATGTTTGGGTGATTGTAGTTTTGCCTTCACTATATTGATGCAAGTAATTGAAAATAAACCAGGTTTGTGATTGTGAATGTGCTATGTGGTAAGAATTGTGAGACAAGTGATGGAAGGAAATGGTATTGATGGCCTTGGGAGTTCATGTAAATTATTGTTGTCACTCCTTGAGAATTATTGTTGTTATTTCTTGAGAATTGTTGTTGTTATTCTTGTGACTTGTTAGTTGTGGTGTTTCTTGTGGATAGTGATTTTCTCGATAGGATCGGGTTACGTGCCACAACACGAAGTAATAAGGTGTGGGTTGTGGTGATAAGGGTGGCCGAGGTAATAAGCGCAACCGAGGAAATAAGGTTGGAAAACGATCGAAATCTCCATTGAAATGAAGTTTTGAACCAGTTGTGAAACTATTGATGTGGAAATGTGGAAGGGGAAACATGAGAGATTGTAAATTTGTTGATTTGATTGTTCTCTCGTTGTGGATTTGATTGTTATTTCTATTACAACTACATACTTATTTAGGGAGGAGAGGTTGTATACCTGTTTAGATTAATTGTTCTCTTCTTGTGGATTTGATTGTCGTTCTATTACTACTGCTTACTTGTTTATGGTTCGAGTTTACTTGGAGTAAAGTTTTTTCATACATACCAGTACAATTAAAATGTAATTACGTCCCTTTTGCAGGTGACGCTACATTCTTGTTATGATTGTAGGTCAATCTGTAACAGGTACTCCAGCCCACCGTTCGTAGTTTTCCCTCTGCCTTCCATCATCTTTTTGGTGAGCCCCATTACCCTTGGGGCCCTATGTGGCTTAGGCCGCATGTTTCCAGGGTTTTATTTTGCTGTGGTGTAAGGTATAGCCGTGGCCTTGTTACCGGCAAATACTGTATCATCCTATTGTACTTTTAGAGGCTCCGTAGACAGTGGATGTGGGTAAAAGCTTATGTATATCCCCGTTTCTTTTGTTGGGCAATGAATTAATAATTCGTTAACTACTATGTATGTATATTTTGCAAAAGGTGTTTTAAGTTAATTATATGGCTAGTTCTTGTAAATAATGAGTAACAAAAACATGGTTAACGCATGGGGTAGGAAAGGCACCCAGGTCCGCTTGACTGGGGCTTCCTGGTCGGGCGCCGGTCATGTCCCTCAAATTTGGGGCATGACAAACTTGTATCAGACCTAGGATGTCTCGGAGCCGTGTCTATTAGAGCCCCACTTATCGGTGTAAAGTCGACCATATCTATAAGTGGGGGTTGCATGGACATTTAGGAAATTTCCCACCTCTTTGTTATTCCGTGTCGTGCGGTGAAGTGAAATGTGGAAGTATCTATATCTAACTCATGCTTTGTTCCGAACTTTTCAGTAATGGCACCTAAGAAGAGAGCTAGACTCGGCCTTGGGGCCAATTCCACCACGAGTGAGGCCGCGAATCATGTGCCTGGTGCTGTGGGTGGGAGTGACTCCCCGACCTTGATCCTACTTGGCCCCTCTGTCCCAAGCCAGCATATTCCTGATCCTGTAGTGGCAGAGGGTGCCGCCATCCTTCTCGCCGATATCCCTGATTTTGGCACCATCCCAGCTCAAGGTCCCGAGGCTTCTGATATAGATCTTAGAGGATCCATCCGTATGTTGACCCAGCTAGTGGCCACTCAAGCCCAGAGATCTCACGATGTCCCTACATCCTTTAGCGGACAGGGAGATTCTGCTAGTTCCAGAGTTAACCAGTTTTTGCGGTTAGCCCCTCCAGAATTCTCAGGCACAGATCCAAGGGCTGATCCCCATGAGTTCCTTGATGAAATGTATAATACCCTCCGAGTGATGAAATCTTCGGAGACAGAGGGAGTTGAGTTGGCATCATACAGGTTGAAGGGAGTAGCGTATTCATGGTTTGAGATGTGGGAGGACTCCCGCGGGGAGGGAGGACCTCCGGCCCGATGGGAGGAGTTTGTAGATGCGTTTATGGATCAGTTCTTGCCTGCTGAGACAGTAGCAACCCATACCACTGAATTTGAGACCCTTAAGCAGGGCAGCATGATTGTTTGGGAGTACCAAATGGAGTTCGTGCGATTGTCCAAGTATGCTCCTCAATTAGTGTCGAACATGGCAGCAAGAGTTTCGCGATTTGTTCCGGCCTTAGTCCCTTGTTAGTGAATGAGGCTGCTACAAAGGACTTACACTCGGATATGAACTTTGGGAAGATTGTGGGATTTGCTCAGGCTACAGAGGCTAGGAAATTGAGGATTCGGGAGGAAAGGGAAAATAGCAGCAGGGCTGATAAGGGAGATAAGATTAGGGGAAAGGGTTGTTAGGGTCGTCCCAGTCGTATGCTCAATCCTCAGCGAGTGGACCACCATCTCTGCACAGTTTCCAGCAAAGCGGCCGCATGAGACTAGGTTCAGATAGTAGGAGGCCCCATCAGTCCGGTCATTCAGGAGGAAGACCACAGCAGCAGGGGAGGGCTCCATGCCCCAAGTGTGGGAGATTTCATACAGAGACTTGCTACTTGGATATCCTGGTATGTTTCAGATGCGGAGTGAGAGGCCACATTCAGCGAGATTGTCATGTGCCAAATTAGGGCATGGGTAGGAGATCCGCTCAACCATCCGATTCTTCAGTCGCTACATCATCTGCATGTCCTCCATTCCCGACGGGGCATGGTACAGTTAGAAGAGGAGCTCGTGCTAGATGTGGACCCAACCGGTTCTATGCTTTGAGTGGTCGCCAGAGTGCGGAGGCCTCTCCAGATTCCAACTGTTGTTACACCTATCTTGTCTGTTCTGGCTATTTATTGTTATGCTCTTATTGATCCGGGGTCCTCCTTGTTTTATGTCACCCCATTCATTTCTTCAAGCTTTGAGATAGAACTCGAACAGCTTCATGAACCGTTCTCTATATCGACTCTGGTTGGTGATTTTATCATTGCCGCGCGCGTTTATAGGAATTGTGCTGTCGCAGTGTGTGATCATATTACCACGACCGATCTTGTCGAGCTCAGAATGGTAGATTTTGTTGTTATTATGGGAATGGAATGGCTTTATGCATGCTTTGCCACACTTGACTGCCGAACGAGAATCATGAAGCTCGAGTTCCCTAATGAGCCAGTTACTAAGTGGAAGGGAAATGGTGTGGTGCCGAAGGGTATGTTTATTTCCTACCTTAAGGCTTTACAGATGATTAAGAAGGGGTGTATTTATCATCAGGTCCGTGTGGCGGACACCAGTTCAGAAGTGTCTACCCTCGAGTCTGTAGCAGTCGTGAATGAGTTTCTTGAAGTATTTGCAGACGAGCTTTCAAGGATTCTGCTAGATAAGGAGATTGATTTTGGGATTGACGTGTTACCAGATACGCATCCAATATCAATTCAACGAATTGAAGGCAAGGTTGACCTCAGCACCGGTATTGGCCTTGCCAGAAGGCACAGAAGGATTTGTAGTCTATTCTGATGCCTTCAGGGTTGGTTTGGGGTGTGTATTTACGCAACATTGGAAGGTTAGGTCGTATGCTTCAAGGAAACTAAAGAATCACAAGAAGAATTCCTGACGCATGATTTGGAGCCTGCGGCAGTTGTTTTTGCCCTAAAATTATGGCGGCATTACCTTTTTGGGGTCCACGTGGATGTATTTTCAGATCACAAGAGCCTCCAGTACAGATCACAATGACGGTGGTTAGAATTACTCAAGGATTATGACATGGACATCTTATACCATCCAGTGAAGGAAAACTTGGTGGCCGACGCTCTCAGTCGAAAATCCATGGGAAGTTTGGCTCATCTAGGAGTGTATCAGAGGCCCTTGGCTCGGGAGGTTTATCAATTAGCCAATTTAGGGGTTCGAATTTCGGCATTAGACGAAGGGAGTGTTATGGTGCTTAATGGAGCGAAGTCATCGCTTGTGACGGAATCAAGGAGAAACAATTTATTGATCCATCATTGGCTCAGATGAAGGAAGCAGTTCTGAATTACAAGACTTCATCATTCTCACTCAGCAGCGAATATGGTATTTTGTGATGTTAATTAGGTTATGTGTTCTGGATATGGATAAGATTCAGGAGAGGGTAATGGCAGAGGTTCATAATTCCAGGTATTTTGTGCATCAGGGTTCTACGAAAATGTATCATGACCTAAAGGATGTTTATTGGTGGAACGGTATGAAGAGGGGTGTGGTGAACTTTATATCAAAGTGTTTGAATTGTCAGAAAGTTAAGGCCGAGCATCAGCGGCACGTTGGGATAACTCAGCTTATAGAGATACCAACGTGGAAATGGGAGATGATTAACATGTATTTCGTGGTGGGGTTACCTCGCACTCAGCACAAATTTGACTCAATTTGGGTAATAATGGATCGACTCACCAAATTAGATCACTTCTTGCCAGTCAAATCCACCAACACTACAGAGCAGTATGCCAAGTTGTATAAGAAAGAGATAGTAAGGCTCCATCACACGCCACTTTTTATTATCTCGGATCGGGGGGCCCAGTTCCCGGCAAACTTTTGGAAGAAATTTCAGCAAGGTTTGGGTACTCAGGTGAATCTTAGCGAAGCTTTCCATTCGCAAACTAACGGTGAAGCCGAGCGGACTATTCAGATACTCGAAGATATGTTGTGAGCTTGTGCCTTGGATTTCAAGGGAAATTGGGATGAGCACTTGCCACTTATAGAATTTACTTACAACAACAACTCTAATTCTAGCATCCAAATGGCCCCATTTGAGGCATTATACAGACGAAGGTGTAGGTCTCCGATTGGGTGGTTCGAAGTGGGTGAATCAGAACTGATAGGGACAGACCTTGTGCACCAGGCTATGGAGAAAGTTAAAATCATTTAGGAAAGGATGAAAACCACTCAGATTCGCCAAAAGACTTATGCGGATGTTCATCAGAGGGAATAGGAATTCCAAGTTGGTGATTGGGTGTTCCTAAGGGTATCCCCTATGAAGGGAATCATGCGCTTCAGGAAGAAAGGTAAGATGAGTCCTAGATATGTTGGACCGTACCGAATTGTTCAAAGGATAGGGCAGGTGGCCTATAGGTTGGAATTGCATCCCGAGATGTCATTAGTGGACCCGATGTTCCACGTATCCTTGTTGAAGAAAGTGGTTGGGGATCCATCCACCATTGTGCCAGTCGAAAATATCGAGGTTAATGAAGAATTGTCGTATGAAGAGGTTCCGGTTGCCATTCTTGATAGACAAGTCCGTAAGTTGAGAAATAAGGAAGTCGCTTAAGTCAAGGTGTTGTGGCGAAGTCAACGAGTTGAGGAAGCCACATGGGAAGCAGAGAAGGAAATGAAAGAGAAATATACCCATCTGTTTGATCTAGCCTAGAAGAAATTAGGTGACCTTTCTATCTCAAAAACCGCTTTCATCATGTCCGGATTGGTTCCTTCCTAAATGCTAGTGAAGTTCCCTCTAGCTGTGCAAGACTTATAGGTGTTGTGGTTGTCTTAAGTCCTGTGAAACATCTCTTTGGTAAATGAAAATTTGACAATGACTCTTGTGTTAAGTAATCAACTGATAGTAAGTGTAGATTGGTAATGAGTTACTTGTATGCATATAAAATATGAAAGTGCTGAAATTATATGAAACCTATTTGAATAACTGTTTCATAAGAAAAATGTATCAAGTAATCAAATGGGCGCAATTGTTAAGGTAGGAAATTGTATAACAACTATAGGAATGGTTGTAATCCTCCTATGATGTTGGAATTTGTGTTTCGGGGGCACTCTGTCAGGTATAAATGTCCAAATTACAAAGGAAACTCTGGCAAAAATTTTCTAAAATAAGGGGGGATGGCAAAAAGGTATAAGAACTTGCGTAACTTGTTTTCAAAAACCAACAAGCCTTAGAATGCTGAAGGGTTGGGGATAAGTCCTCATTCGGGGATGAATGATTTTTAAGTGTGGGAGGATGTGAGACCCCGTTAAATTTTTGAACTCAAAACCTAGTAACTTGTGGTGTCGGCTGCGAACATGTGTTAGGAATGTGTAAAATTCTTTCGTGGTTCGGACCCTTGGTAGTAAACTAAGCTTTTAAGAATAAAAAGAATCAAGTTTCCAGATATTGTCATTTATACGGTCCAGAATGCGGTCGCAGATCATCTATGCAGACCGCATTCCTGGAACATAGTGAAACATTAGATTGGTCAAAATTGATGTTGAAAATATGGTCCATTATGCGACCGCATAGTCATTATGCGGACCGCATTCCTACCGCATACCAGAACAAACCTTCAGATTTTTGAGGGCTTTTCTGCGGTCCACTATGTGGACCGCATTGAAGTTCTGCGATCGCAGAATGCAACCGCAAATCTTGCCGGGCTTCTATTTTTCCAATTATAAAACTCGAACCACTTTTTAATAAAACACCCCAACCCCCCTCATTTTAATGACATTCTGATCAAATTAAGAGAGAGGAAGAGAGGGTCTCGATACTCCATCCCACCGTTCGTAGTTCTCCCTCCGCCTTCCATCTGCTTTTTGGTGAGCCCCATTCCCCTCAAGGCCCTGCGTGGCTTAGGCCGCATGTTTTCGTGGTTTTATTTTGCTTTGTGTAAGGTATAGCCGGAGCCTTATTACCGGAAAATACCGTATCATCCTGTTGTACTTTTAGATGCTCCGTAGACAGTGGATGTGGGTAAAAGCTTATGTATATCCCCGTTTCTTTTTTTGGGCAACGAATTAATAACTTTGTTAATTACTATGTATGTATATTTTTCAAAAGGTGTTTTAAGTTAATTATATGGCTAGTTCTTGCAAATAATGAGTAAGGAAAACATGGGGTAACGCTTGGGGTAGGAAAGGCACCCAAATCCGCTTGACTAGGGCTTCCCGGTCGGACGCCGGTCATGTCCCTCAAATTTGGGACGTGACACAATCGAAAACAATCGAGAAATGACAAAAATCTCAAAACTAGCAAAACCCGAGCTCCCGGCACGCTTCTCGAAAAATTACAAAACTCACATTACTAGATTCCTTGTCTCGCCACGAGTCCATACATACCAAGAACTCCCAAATCCGATCTCCAATGACCTATCAAATCCCAGTTTGAAATATCAAAACTCCAGCCCTAGTTCTTCAAATTTTTACCCAATTTTCCAAGAATTAAAGGTTGATTCTCCAATAAAATAGCGTTTCAAATGACCTCCACTCAATTCCCATCAAATATCTCTACAATTTCTACCGAAAAGCTCTTTAGGTTGTTCAAAAATGGAGGAAATAATGAATGGATTGTGGATGAAATAACATATTAAACCATTCTGACAGTTGACATTTCTTTTATGCGAACGCGAGGTCCTTCTCGCGTTCGCGATGCACAAAAATTCCACTGGCCAATTTTACCCTTTGCGAACGCGGTGGCTTACCCACGAATGCAATGCTTTAGCTGCTACCAGTATGCGAACGCGAGTCTTATGTCATGTACGCAAAGAACAAATATTATGGAACCTCAATTCCTCTTATGCGAATGCGAAACCCGTCTCACGAACGCGATGCATACTCCCAGATCCTTTCGCGAACGCGTGTTTCTCCCGCGGATGCGATGCTCCAGGACTTTCCCTTACGCGAATCTGGACCTACCTTCACAACGCGAAGTCCATATCTGGCCTGCACCTGCTGCTGCATTTTCTGCAATATTTTCCAACTCTAAACTCCCCGTTAGCCATCCGAAATCACCCCGAGGCCCCCGGGACCTCAACCAAAAGTACCAACATATCCCTAAACATCATACGAACTTGTTACAATCATCAAAACACATCAAACAACAATAGAATCATCAAATCACATCGGATTCAAGCTTAAGTTTCTTCAAAACATCCGAAATGTGCATTCTATAAAAAAACCCAAACAAATGATGTCCAAATGACATAAAGATTTGTACACATAACCAAAATCACCTAACAGAGCTACTGCAACTCTTGAAATTCCATTTCGATCCTTGGATCAAAATCACACCTATCAACCGGAATTTGCCAAAATTCTGACTCCGCCAATTCAAGCCAAATTCTATACCGGACATCCAACATCAATTCAGATCACGCTCCTAAGTCACAAATCATCCCCCGAAGCTAACCGAATTAACGAAAATCACATCCGATCCCTCTAACACAATAGTCAACTTTCAGTTGACTTTTCCAACTTAAGTTTTCCTTAAAGAGGCTAACTGTCTCATTTCTTATAAAAAACAATCAAAATCAATTCTAACACTCCACCTACCGATAACGAAACATGAAGATTCATGAAATGGGGGAAACAGAGCAATAACACATGAGACGATGGGCCCGTCGTCATATTCTCCCCAACTTAAACAAACGTTCATCCTCGAGCGTACCCGGAGTTATACTAGATGCCAACCAATAGCTGAATGACCTTACCAAGCATGTACCCGGGGTGATCCCACGTCACCCTATCTTGCATAGGTCCGATAAGACAATTTAGTGAAAATTTACAATCCATCTAAACCATAAATTGTAGAACCACATTGCACTTCCCGAAATCATACACAAGGTCAGGACCTCACATATATACCCACAATAAACCCAAACCAACTGTAATGACCCATACTTGCAACCTCATGTGAGACCATATGATATACCACGCAATCCAAACATTCAAAACGATGGCCTCTATTCACAGCAATTTCCAACAATAACTAAATACCGGTAGAAAACCCTTTTATTAGCTAAAGTCTTATTCCAACACTTTCATATACTGCCAACGGCAACTGAAACACGTGATAAACCGTAACCATCTCTCGGATCAACCATTCATGAAGCCACTTCCCATGACTAATATCACAACAGATTTCTGGGTCAAACTTCGATATTATCTTTCTAACAAGCTAAAATCACACTTGTTCGCATTCATTAATGAATCTAACGATCCCCACGAATCCAACACACCATTCTGGTGATATGACACCTCAACACATGCCTAAGCCACAATTTGATAATTACGTGTACCAATAAGAAACAGTCTGAACATACTTAAATCAAGACAACTAACTCAAAAGAAAGAGCTGTACCCCAAGCTCAACAGTAATATTACAACACAAAGCTGACAGCCCGTATTACATCATAGAAATAGAGTACTTGAATTCTCCTCGGAAGGTCATAACTTCATGTGGCCTCGCCACAACGCGCGATCATATCCAAACATTGTTACACGTGAAGGACCTCAAGTCACCATGCTCGAAATAGACAGCCATACACAGATTGAAGTCTGAAACCAAGCAATCCATCACACCCACAGTGAAGCCTGTAATATTCACCATTCAATCCTGAAAAGGACACAATCGATACGCTATTCGCCGAGAAACACCCAATACGGACTTTCCTTGGAAACCAGGAAGCAATGCAGACAAAGTAACATATGGAAAACTATTCTCAACATCACACTGTTGTGGTGTGCAACTTGATCCAGATAACATACCCGTGGCGGTGTGCAACCCGATCCACACAAATATCTCACATATGGGTGATGCATATCGAGCTAAATTTGTTCATTATAACAAAATACCGAGTATCAGTCGTAAGCATACTGAGTGCATAATTCTATCTACATATAGCATTGTAAGCTACAAAACTCAACTTCCACTATGAATCTCGATAGCACCGTATTATATGGGCCCACAATCCGAAAATCATGAAGCCTCACAACACAAAAAAAACAAATCATATATCTCCCCATATCACTAGTAGGCTTAATAACGATCGAATCAACCTATCCTTCATTAATACAATTCAGGGCCAACCGAGCCAACTCAAGCTAAACACGTATCCAATCAACTTACTAACAAACTCATTACCAAGAAGCCCGAAGCTGCTCCTTCCACTACTATAACTCATGCCGGAGTCGTATGATACGATTCCCGACACCAAATCAATACTGAAATCCACAATATCACCCGGCAACATGCCCGTCCACAAGGAACGCATCTGAAAAGTCCTTAAATACCATAACTGAATCAATGGTAGAAACCTCTATACTGACATCCGTCACAAAGGCCCAATTGAGGAAAGCAATCCTTCCCACCCTTCCGCTGGTCTTTTGAACACAACCATTCTGCTAGAACATAGTCTGATACACCTCTCCACGCAACCTGTGGCATTTTCCGACATAACCCATAGCACAATAGTCTAGAATAATCCAACACTAAGACAAGCAGTATACACCCTAGTATCATATCCAGAATCTAATATAACAATGAATAAAAATATCCACTCGGGCTTCCAAACCCCCCAATAGACGCTAACAGAACCAATACACACTATCCACAACCACTACACAACCTGAACATGAGAACTCTCAATCTCCAGCTCCACATAGCACACAAATTACTATACCTGATCACAAATTCTATATTATAAATACATATTACACCTAAAGTACCCAATCATTGCATGAAAGATATTCTAAAATTCCCCCTATGCCACCAAAAAAACTCAGATATCAACAGTCGACCTATCAAGAAAAATGCTGAACACTACTGAAGTGCCATCAACTTAATCACATTGCCCTTTTTCTGAAACATCTACCCTCGTCAAATCACTATGATTAGAAATAACATTTTCTTAGTCATATGAGAATCATTTACCCTAGTCGTCTGACGCTAGATCCTCCAATCACCTAAAACAACTCGTGTTGCTTAAGATTTTAATGAGTTTCCATTCAGAACTGAATCGAAACCTAACACGCACAAATTCTAACTCTCCATAATATATCGAATATACCATACCTGTAAGGACTCGATCGGTTGTTTTTGGAACTTATACCCCAATCCCCCATTAATTGTTCCCCTAAGACAATTTATGCTAATTTGTTTGGTGGGGACGATCGATGTTAGGATTTGGAGTATTTTGGAACACTTAGTCTCTAAATGAGACCTTAAGAGTTAAAAAATGGTCTGTATTTGGAACAGTGTAAAGACGGCCTTGGAATGGAAATTTGATGGTTCCGTTAGCTCTGTTAGGTGATTCCGTGGCTGGGAGCGTGTTCGAAATGTATTTTGAAGGTTCGTAGCTCATTTAGGCTTGAAATGACAAAGTTTGAATTTTTGAAGTTGTCGGTCTGCTGGTGAATTTTATATCCGATGGTTGGATTTGAATTCCAAAAGATGCTATAGCTCTGGCATGTCATTTGGGATGTGCGTGCAAAATTTTAGGCCATCCGGGCGAGGTTCGTTTAGATTATTGATCAAAAGCGTGTTTTGTTGGAATTAGACGTTTTTAGGCTTAAGTCTTTGATTTAATTGGATTTCTGTTGTTGTTTTAGGTCTTTTAAGGATTGGTTCAAGTTTGAATGAGGTATTAGGTGGTATTGGTACTTTTGGTTGAGGTCTCGGGGGTCTCGGGATGAATTAGGATGGCTAAACGGAGAATTTTTGGAGTTATGAAGATTTTAGGCCTGCTGCATCTGGTATTTTCGCTTCTGCGATTTTGGAGCAGTAGAAGCTGAGCTTTTTAAGCAACCAGAAAGTCGTATAAGCATAAGTGGGCATTTGGCCAGGAACCGCAGAAGAGGAGATTGTTCCGTTGAAGTAGACTCGCTTCTGCGATGGGAAGACCGCATAAGCGGTTGGTCAGGCTTTGAAGGAGACCGCAGAAGCAGTTAATTTTTCTGTAAAATCAAGACCGCAAAAGCGGTCCTTGGATCGCAGAAGTGGAAAATGCTCTGGACAGAATGTTTAAGTTTTGGAAATGGGACTTGATCATAGGCTAAAAACTCGTGTTTCAGTCGTTGTAACAACACTTTAATTACTGTATTTTACAAATGTTTCAGCTTAAATTATTATGAATTATACTAAATTCATGATTTATACCTTGCAGGAAGAGTTTCCAACTTAAGAATTTATTCGGAATGAAATTGAGTAATTTGAGGCTTTGAAGTCTGAGTAAAAGCTAAATAAATCAAGTTGGAATCAAGCTGAGTAAAATGCCCATAACCTTTTGCTCGGAACTCCGTATTGGCTCCATAATATATTGATGGAAAGCTACTTCAAAGGGCTACAACTTTAATTTTTTGTATTTTACCGAATTCCCATTAGCGCGGGCATTAGAGCACCCGCGCTAGTTTAGCGCGAGTTGAGGCAGAATATAATCTCATTAGCGCGGGCACTAGCGCGGGCCCTAGCGCGGCCGCGCTAATCCACTCTGGGAAATCAATTATTGAATGGTAAAATAATCAATATGAAAGGTATCGACTCAACTAACATGAAAAAGCTCCATTATTGAGGGAGAGATGAGATTTTGTGCAAGAGGAGGGGGATCTGTAGAGAAAAGCCATTGAAGACCAAACTTGGAGCTAAGAAAGGAGGAGAAATATATCATCTTGGAGCAAGAATTAAAAGAGTTTTTCTAAACTTTATCTCAGTTACTTGTTCATATTATGTTTAAGATTATTATTGTTGAGTTTTGTATGAACATGAGTGGCTAAAACATCTATTATTCTGGGGTTGCGATGTAGCCATAAATATTGTGGTTTGAAATTAACTAGATCTTGATTATAATTCATTCGGATATGGTTGTTTCTTTGATTCTATGTTTAATTGCTTAATTGTTTGGCCAGCAATTAAGTTCTATTTACTATCTAAACTATGCTTGGAAAAGCCATGTTTAGATTAGAGAAGAATTAAAGAGAGCATGATCTTAACCCTCAAGGGGAGCAAATTTGTGGTTAGGATAGGAATATACCTAATCACCTTGCTTAATTAAATGTCGTGATTTTACTGCATTTTTAATAGATTGATTTCATAGGAATATAGACGTTGATCTATTAAGAATAGGTGATTAGTACTTCGGGAGAAGGCTATGAGAGCATTTATCGACTAATTAACAACCATGAGTGAATTATATGAAAGAGATAGTTTGTTAAAACACAATACAATTGGTGAATAAATCACAACCCTGGAATATTTGTCTCTATTAATTTCACACAACAATAAACTTGACACTTGATAATTTTAGTTGTTATTTATGATTATAATTAGCATAATTAAACATCTTGAATTCGAATTTGGCTTGACGGAATAACAATATTGGTGTATTGGTGAGTAGTAGATATACGTTTCTGTGGGTTCGACACTCAACTTATCACTTTATTACTTGTACGACCACGTATACTTGCGTGTGCGTTTGGGACCAACAACTTTTTGGCGCCGTTGCCGGGGAACTTAATATTAGCTACTTGCTAGTTTATGCTTTAATTGTTTATTTCATCGAGTCTAATTTTACTTGATTGTTGCTCTCATCTCAGGAACTTTTATTGAATGCGTAGGGTTCGAAGACAGGACCAACTTCAAGGCTTTGATCCGGAACCTGAGAGAACATTTTGCAGGAGGTTGAGGGAAGCAAGGGATACGAATAATATTCAGGCACTTGTTCAACTTCCTGTGGACATGGCAGAAGGGCAACCCATGGCTGTTCAGTTGGTGGCGATGCCAAGCATTGCTAATGTCACCTCCAGTATAGTGAAGCCCCGGATCACTGGGAACTTTGAACTGAAACAAAGCATGATTCAGCTGCTTCATGCAAATGGGCAATTCATGGGTCTTCCACACGAGGATCCACAGCAGCATATTTTGAACTTTTTGGAGATTAGTGATACTTATATCACTAACGGGGTCACTATGAATTATGTAAGGCTCACACTCTTTCTATTTTCTCTGTTGGGCGAGGCTAAGCGATGGCTAAAGGCAGAACAAGCAAATTCCATTACATCATGGAACGATTTGGCAAGAAAATTTTTGGCAAGGTTCTTTCCTTCCGGCAAAACTGCAAATATCCGATGTGAAATAGTTGCCTTCAAACAAAATGCAGGAGAATCTTTATATTCAGCTTGGGAAAGGTTCAAGGGGCTACTTAGAGACAGTCCTCATCACAATCAGATGAATGAAGTGTTAGCTCACACTTTAATAGAAGGGCTACATTTTGAAACAAAAATTGTGGTAGATGCTGCAGCTGGAGGACAGGTATTGGACAAAAGCTTTGATGAGATATATGCATTGTTGAACAAATTCTCCAAGAGCAATCCCGATTGGCAGGGAGAGAGTAGCAGACACACAGTGCAAAAGTCTGTAGGGGTTCTTGACTTAGATGTCATCTAGGCATTATCAGCACAGATTTCTGCACTAACAAATCAAGTCAGCCAGATGAACTTGGGCATCAACAAGCAACAGGTACAACAGGTACAACATGTTCATGCTTTTTGTGAAATATGTGGAGAGGGTCACATGAGCAATCTATGCCCAGCAAATCAAGAGTCTGTATACTTTATAGGTAATGCAAATCGAGGCCAAACAAATCAGTATGGGGATACTTACAATCCCAACTGGAGGAATCACCCAAACTTCTCTTGGGGTAGAAACCAGGGCACTCGGAATCAATACAGGCCTCAAGCACCTCAACAACAATATAGACCACCTCAGTCTGAACAACAAGCGAATCCTGCAAGCCACCTGGAGGACATGTTTAAAAAAATGATGGTTGAGCAGCAAGCCCTCGTCACAACAGTGAGAAATTTGGAGCGTCAAATGGGACAACTTGCTAGTGCTCAAAACAATAGACCAGTTGGAGCTCTTCCAAGTGATACTGAGCCTAATCCTAAAGCTCAAGTCAATGCGGTTACCTTGAGAAATGGAAGAGTACTAGAAGAAATTCCAAAGAAAAAGAAGAATACAGATCACCCCGAAGGAGAATTAGCCCCTAAACCAGCTGAGGGGAATGAGAAATATAATAAAGGACCCAAGCCAGTAATTGAGACTAGTCCACCACCTCCATTTCCACAAAGACTGCAGAAGCAAAAAGATGATGCTAAGTACAAGAAATTCCTAGATATTTTGAGCCAAGTGAGTGTGAATCTACCTCTTGTGGAAATTTTGCAGGAAGTGCCTAAGTATGCAAGGTATCTCAGAGATATTGTGGTAAACGAACGAAGACATACATAATTTGAAACAATTGCACTTACTGAAGAGTGCAGTGC